>JANSTX010036652.1:10609-49704 GCA_027564355.1 Penthetria funebris | reverse complement strand
CGGAGAGGAGAACTTACTACGCATTATAGCACTGATGTTTGAATCAGTTGCAGTGCAGTCAGAAGCAAAGTCCAGCACTCTATTGGGCGCATTACAGAAGTCGTTTGTTATCAACCGGTTTATTCGAGATGTAAATAATCTATCTCCCACGTCATCATTTTGCCCGTGGATATTCGCAAAATGCTTTGCAAATTTATTAGCAATTATGTCGGAACCAGTGATGAATGATTGATTATGGGATTCGTCGTCAATTATGCGTATGTTGTCCCTATTATTAGTGCCAAGTATTCTTTTGATGTTTTGATGTTTTCAATTGGAATCGAGTATTATTAGTAAGGAAATGCCTTGTTTGGGACAACTGCCATCAAACCTATTATGTACACGGCGTTAAACTACGTAGGATAGTTGTTATGTTGTAATGAAACTTATTTAGAGTAAAACGCGAATTAGAGTGTTGTTTTATCTACCTTTCACATAAATATAAATAAATTTGAAAGTCACATTAAGTGGTGGAATTTGAACAAGGCCATAATTATGGGGGAGTATATTTTTGAGATTATAAACCTCTAATACTGAAAATCAGAATCATTCACCTCATCATGTGACCGAGATTGTAATTACAATAATAAATGTCTATATGGTAAATAATATCACTGTTCTTTTTTTTAGTTTCAGATGTGATGAAAATACATTTCCCTATGAATAGTAATGAGTTCAATCTAGCATACAAACATTACATTCACTATGAAAGGTTTGAATATTATTTGTAATGGATGGCAAGATCTTGAGTCGAACGTATTTAAACTGGTTGTGAGATATGATAGTTTTCTATATTTTCACCAATTTTATATTTTGTAATAAATGTTTTCATATAATCTGACCATATCTTTTGTCACTGCATTAAATATTTACTGATCTTCTCAATAGAATAATTTCGTGTGTAAAAGATTTGGTATCGGTAAAGATCATACTCGGTAAGTATTTATGGCTCAAACTCCCATCAATGGAAAATGCGATATTTTGCCATCATGCCACCTGTTTCATATTTTAAATATTATAATACATCGGAATATGTACAGATCAAACTCAAAATACATGATCATATTTAACACTGTGCTGACAACCGCATAAATCACATCATTATTTTAAGATGGAAAATTTATTGAAAAATATCCAAGTGTTAACAGATTGACCACATTTCTTGCATTTCTTCCATTAACCACTCGTCTTATATAAATGTATATTGTTTATTATAGAGATTTCTTGAATAATATTATATTTCTTCATATATTCATACTAAATTAGAAGGTTAAAATGAAATAAAACATAAGTTTAAATTAATTTTTATGATTCAAAATGCAATCTATACCCTTGAAAATTTTCCGACTTTGATCATTTTTTCTTCTATTATTTACACAAAAATGGTATTATGTATATATAAAGAAATACTACATAGGATCATTCAATATAGTATTTTGTTGCGGATGTCTCGTACTTATTTAACATGAAACATATAAAATGTATGTACTGATGAGCCTTTGCCGGTACTTTTACTTTAACGCATTTAAAAACAAAAAAAACTAACCATATCACCATATACGTGCGGTACTTGTTATGTACTCTTATACATTTTTATTGAATAACAACATTTTTTTAAAATTTTCATTAACACTATATCATCATCATCATCTAAACATTTCACTACACATATAACATCAAATGTCAACTTGTAAACCAGATTATTTTCCAATATACTGTGAACCATATAGTTTGTCGCCCAATTATTTCAATATTCTATAGAGTAGTGTGCAAATTTAAAGCTACCAAGACAATAAACCAAAATTTTTGGCCATGATCACACGTCTTATAATTGACATAATCAGTGATCGTTGAGACAAGTCAACAAACAAGACAATAAACAAATATTTTTTATCACACGTCATATAATTGACATAATCTGTGATCGTTTATCCAATGGTACTACCGCTGAAAGGTTAATATAGGTTGAGCAACCTGAAGATGTTAGTCGACCACTTAATTCACCACCATTAACACTATATATAATCGTATTATATATAATATGCTAATTAGATCTACAAGTAATTTTTTTTTTTTTACAAACATTCCTTTCCTTGGAATGCTGCACATTTATAATAATACACTTGTATAGTATTTACTAACTTAATGTTAATAATTGAAATACTTTGTGCATATTTCTTTAAAGTAAACGAGAAGATTTTTTTTTTGTTTTTTCAAACATTTATTTAAAAAGAAATACGTCATCATTTGTGATGATTTACCAGTAAATTTATTATGTTACCGCCATACGTCACTTTTACATTACACATACTTTTTTTAAGTAAAATTTATAAGATGATTGTAAAATAGTATGTAGACGTTACAGAAGATGAAATACTACTAAGATTATGTTGTGCTTTAAGCCAGTGATGGTGTGTACTCTATAAATACAATAATAATCTTGGTTTTTTTACTGCCTGGTGAGAATCGTAGGTTATCATAAAAATTAAATACACTTAATATATGATCAGAATCTTAAACATCTTATAAGTTTAATGGAAGACGGTAATGTGGGGTTGTCCTCTGTGCGATGGACTTTCTTTAGGAACAGTTGATTTGTATATAGTGTAAAATTGACTTGTGTGGTACAAAATCTATGCTGTGGTATTTTTTATTTTAGGTTTACCAACAGTTATATGTTTATTCAATCTATTTCCATATCTATATCTAACTTTGACAATTTGGGTCTTTTTATTCCATATTTGAGGTAATTTCGTGACGTTTCAAAAAAGTGCTAACTGAATTCAGATATAGTTCAGGATTGAAAAAAATATTCAACAAAATATTATAATATATTTCAAATTTCATATACACCACACCTTACGTCCACCGTTTTTTTTTTTTTGTGACTGATGAGAAAAATTCGTCCAAATTAGTTATTGCTTGTTTTTTGGTGAAGAATATGATGGTGCATTACCATGGTGGTGAAACAGACCAATAACCAAGACATATTTTGTCAAATTTAGTATAGACCATTTCGATGCCGTTGACATGTCAGCTTGAAAACTTCCGATTCCCCATCATGACATCACTACATCAGAAATATTATAGCAAATTATTACATACCCTCATCATAATGGCATTTTATAGCATAACAACCTTGACCATCGTTTCAATACCATCGTTTCAATACCATCGTCTGCCAAAAATTAAACTTTGAAATTAAAAAACCAATCCGACAGCACTGCGAATTTGAAGCATAGCATAATTTTAGTGTATACGAAAATACAACATGTTTTATGGTGATGGTATTGTAATCTTGCCTCTTCTCTGGTCTTCATCTAATATGCTTTGCAAGAGCTTTCAACATAATATGTATATGTTTCCATATTTATCATCATCATCATCATCAAAATGATGATTTTTCTTTCCAATGCGTTCATTTGAAAATCTCACTCATTTCTCTTTTAAATTTTTTTTTTTATTAGTCAGTCCAACTTAACAATGTACATTTAAAGCTTTTGAAGCATAAACATTATTCAGCTGAAAATTCTTCGAAAAAATATTCATTGCAACCAGTCATCGGTTTAACTTCGAAATAAATGGTTGATTATTTGCGAAAAATTTACTTTATTTTGTCGTCTTAAAATAAATAATACGTAAATGTTTTATTTAATTTTAAAAATAAGTGAAAATAATTAGTGATATTTAGTTTGTTTGTTTTTTTTTTTTCGTATTTATAATAATATTATTATCATTAAATTTAAATAATATCAATTTATTATATAATTTAATAAGGAAAACCATCAAAGGAAAAATATTTACAAAGTTTTTAAAAACAAAAAAATTATCACAATATTTTTAAATAACAGCAAAATAAAAACAAGTTTTTGCAAAAATATACAGGCAAAAAACAAAAAAATTAAAAAAGCAAATGTTGATTACCTTTAAATTTGTTTATTTTTTATTATTTTTTTTTTTGTTAATATCTCTTGTGTGGTGCTTGATATCTTTTAAGATGAGATGAATCGTTTTGTGTTTTAAAAAAAAAAAAAATAATAAATCCCGCTAATAATACCTTTTTTCTTCATCTGTTAAGGTTTTTAAAACATTTACTACAATTATATTGTGGTATTAACAAAAAAAGACAATTTTGTTACCATGAAGAAAAACTCTATTCACCATATTTTAATTAACCGGAATTGGTTTTTATTCTAGTTTTTATATAGATCACAGTCTTTGTGCAAAAAGATCCGAAAATGATCTAGAAAAAACAGAAGATCTAAGTGTTCTTATTTATTGGCGTGTTTTTTTTTTTTGCAATTGCTTTTTAAAATAAATAGTACACATTTAACTCTACATTATAGCATTAAAAAATATAATGTAATTTATAAATTGTTCAATTAATATGAAGAATTTAAATTAATTTATATTTCAAAAGAAGTTTTTAATTTTCTTTTTCTATCTGACAAAAAAAAATTTTGTGTTGTGTTCGTTTGCCTGTAAAGAGAGAATAAATAAAATTAAAATAAAATAAATTAAAATAAAATACAAATATGGTTTTTACAGATACAAAAATGTATTTACAACAACACAATACAATAACTGAACAAAATATAAAGGTAATTGATTTTACTGGATATTTTTTTTATTATTACAATTTTCTTTTTTTTTTAATGTACAATTTTATATTGGAAAATAAATTACAATTTACAATATAAGCGTACCCCATAATATTGTAAAATTTACATAATGCAAAAATCACAATATTTTTAATATAAAATTTATAAACAGTGAAATTTTTGATGAAACTTCTTCAAATCCATTGTTTCTAGACTATTATATTAGTTTTGATATGGTATTTTAGACATAATGTATATGAGTTCCTGTTACTAAGCAATGTAATGCCATTTACAGGACTTCATATTTATATAGTAGTCACTCATTCTTAATCACTTTGTAATGAACATTAACTGTACATTTGAATTTAGTAACTATTTTAATTCATACATTAGGTTGGTGTAAATTTGTGATATAAAGTGTCCCCGTCACGCAAAGTGTTACCTATTTTCTCGTATCTGTCGAACATTTGATCACAGTGTCTTTTTAGTTTATTCTATTGTTTACTAGTGTACGAAAGCATTTTATTTGGTGTTCCTCCAAACTAATAAATATATTGTTTCATCTCTAAATCATTCATTGCATATTGATTTAATGTTTAGCATATGACATAAATTTTGATAATCCAAATTTTATGCAGACATTTTTACCTAATGAATGGTTTAAAGATCGTATTCAATATCAATATTTTTTTTTTATGTGTATGTTACATTTCAATATGCACAGTTTCACTTACGTAATTTAGTGCATTCTCTCATAAATAAATTTTTCAATTTTAATCAATTGATACTTTTAAATAATTCAGATTTTAAAACATAAAATACTGTAAAATAAATACAGTTTTGTTTATTTTGGAATTTGCGTTTCATGTACTAATACGTATATTGAGTAATCAGCACCAGCTTGTTTGTTATCGTAAAAAAAAAAATGCATTACAGATAAGATATGAATATAAAATTATTTTTAATAACTACACGTATGCCTAGTAAAGTTAATTTGAAAAATTTAAGTGATAGTACTTGCAAACTCATATTCGAATATAATATGTATATGGGATCGTGATCATCAACTATAAGATTTAATGTCGCCTGTAAATTGGAAATGGCAATATATTCTTATAATGCTGAAATTTGCACACTTATTTTAGCCGATAAATAAGAGACTTACATTATTTTGTAATAGAATGTTGGGTAAAGCAACTTATATTTTGTACACGGCATGAAGATAAATTTCGGTTGTTGATCAATCACAAAAAATGTTTGTCGGTCATTTCACTCATCACCACTATCCTCATAGTTTTTTTTACAACAAAAAATTTACTATCCTATTTGGGTAAATAATTTCGAAGATGAACGTCAAATTGTGTTAAAACCCGCACAGAATTCCTCAATTTCAGTGAATCGATCATTATAATAAAAGTTAGAATTTATGTTAATATAGCCAAGTTGTGTGTCCCTGTATTGTATTATAGTTTCATAACCGACTTTATATTCATCAATTTTATATCTTCTTATTATTCATTGATCATCATTCCCATAAAATTACTTTCCTATTTTATTCAAATCAATGTTTATACTTATTTGTTATTAGTCCTGTACCTAAATTAGCATATGAATTTTAAATAAAAAAATTTCTACCTTTTTGTTATATCAAAAATTGAGCAATCAAAGCGTAATAAGCATTAGCATTTTAGGTTTCTTTACATTATCATCATAATAATAAATTAATAATTATTTTTCATTTTTTCCTTCATCCCTTACAAAATTTCATACATAATCAAGAAAAAGTTTTCAAATACAATTTATCGTCTTTTTTTTTTCCAGAAAATATACGCAAAAGCAATATATGACAATATTGCCGAAAGTCCTGATGAATTGGCTTTTAAAAGGGGCGATATATTAAATATTATTGAACAGGATACAGACGGTTTGGAGGGATGGTGGCTGTGTACGTTAAGAGGAAGACAGGTAACATATTTTTTATTTTTTATTTTTTTTTTATTCCTATAACTTAAAGATAAATTCTATATTTGGTTTATGTTTTTAAAGTAATTAAATTTAATGTAAGCGTTTGGTTTTTTTTTTTTTTTTTTTTTTAAAACTATTAAATAATTTGTCTATACTCAAATACACCAAAAATTAATAAAACAAAAAGTTTATCGCACTTTTATATAAATTTATTAAAATATCATTTGTTTTTAAATAATGATTTTGTAAATATTTTAAACGAAATTGATGACAAATGAGTTTTAAATTGATTGGTTTAAAGATTGGTTATTTTTATTCTTCCATTAAATTAAAATCATCGAAGACGTAATTTAACAGTAAACGTTAATGGATTATTTAAATGGTTATTATTTTGAATATTTTTGTGCATTCTACAAATCTATACAATGTTTATTAATTATATAAGTCTTTAAACGAAATTTGACTGTAATCAATAGAAAAGAAGAAGCATAAACAATTTTGAATATTTTGAAAGTCAAATGAATATTTTTGAGTCACATTTTTATTTTTAAATAAAACAAAACATGTTACGAAATGTATAGTTTGTTTGAGAAAACTATGTGTCTGATGTTGGTAGACCAATTTTTGGATTTGTATAAATAATTTTTAAAAATCCGACCCACTACAGAATATTTGTCTTATATTAACTTTAATAATTAGAACATATGTTGCTAATATAGACTAACATCTGTGATATTCAATTCATCTTTATCACTTGTTTTGTAACTTGACCATAATTTTGGTCAAGGCGAGGGGGTATATTATGTCGTGTTTGTCGACCATATATCTCACCAAAAAGCTATTGGGAATAAACTATAGTTGATTATATATAGTTTCCATTTGTTGTTTTAGTTTTAAACCACTTTATAAATGATAATTTGACATTTTAGTGTCGCCCTACGCAACCATGTTATGTAAAGAACAAGATGATGATGATGGGTTTAGGTAAAATACTAGTAATTGACGTTAGCCAATGGTTTTTGGTATTTTATTAGTGTGGAAAGTAATGCATATATATTATCCTGAGTGGTCCATCACGAAATTTCAGTCAATTTTCACTTCGTTTCAAAAATCAAATGTCTGAAATAAATACAGAACGAAAAAATAAAAAAAAAAAAAACACGCACACATATAGTCAACCACCTATTACCATTCAAATAATTTCAATCAAATAGCAAATCATTTTGAAACAAATTTTAATTTATTCCTTTAAAAGTATTCCATATTTGACTATAATAAAATAAATAATAAAATAGAATATATAAATGTAGTTTTTATTATAAACAGCAATATTTGCAAGCTCATCATCATCTTCAAAAAAAATGTTACACATTTGCCATTTCTTTTGTTATTGAGGCCAATAAATAAATTTATTTTGGATAAATTTGGTAATGGGATGCTGAAAGTATATCATAAAATATGGATTATTGTGGTTTGTTTATGCGGTAGTACTTCATGAACAACACAATTATATCCTAATAAAATATTACATTTGTACTTAAAAGCTATTCTTAGGGTGAATATTCAGGGATTGTATTTTTCGTAAAATAATCTAAAAATATAATATAGATTTTATTTTTGTACCTAATGTTAATACACATAAAAACAAAATTTTCAAAATGTGACCATTTTCTGTTACGGGTTGCTCTGAAAATTATATTTTGTACCAATGAACTTACTAAAAATTATGACACACGGATTTAGAATGCAGAAAAATTGTGAACATTGCACGAAATTAATTGAAAGGTTCATCATCATTGAAATTTCAAATAGAAGCAAGTTTGTTGTATTACATATAATGTAAATTATGTGTTAGAAACCCAATTAAATTTGATTCATCGGTTAACCACAGTTTTATAAACACACCATGGTCAATGCAAAATTGAATATGATCGACGTTCAATGAAGTAGGATTATGTCAAAAATGTAGACCAGATATAGAACACTTTGGGAAAATTTCCAACATGTCCTTAAATCATAAAATTCCATTTATTCCCGTTAACCTTATTCACATATTGATAAACTATTATCTATTACATATATTATATATTTCTATATCACTTTTACAACCCTTTCCTTATCAATAATTCATTTTATTTATATCTGTTAAATATTTTCAGATTTTCTTGGTATGCATACACATCCAAAACTAAGTCTATCTTTATGTGATATCAATTGACGATATACAATATAAATGTGATCTAAAAATCCTTATTTCACTCAATTTATTTAATCGTTTTATTGTGATCAATTTCTTGTAAACATGTAGAAAATCAACATCAAGAGGTTATAAAAAAAAAAAGGAGTCAAATAACAGACATCCGGGGGAGGAATATACGGACACAATTTTTTTTTTTTTTTTTTTTTATTAAGAAGATTGTTTTTCTTTCTCGTCTTGTCCTACAATATTAATATTGATTGAGTATTTTATGTTTATTTTTATTTTAGTTTATTGTGAGAAAATAAATAAACTTCAGGATAAAGAAATTATTAGTGTAAATATTTCATATGTATGTATACAAGAAAATAAAAGTGTCACATATTTTGGAACTGAAATATAAGAGAAAGGAATGAATTACGCAGTAAAATATAAAATTAAAAAATTCGCCAACCTATTCAATTTGAAAGAGTTTTTAAACTATTGCTTGTGGCTTGCTGATTGTTGTTTTTATTTGAATTACTTTTCTCGTATCCCCCTATCACATTTTAAAGATCAGTTTCGTTCGTACGGACACAAATTGATCTTTAAATGTCACAAGTGATCATTCGTTGCCTTTGTTATATCATACCATGGTACTCACTGTGTATATAAAAGGAAATAATTTTGAGCTTAATTTTCAGCATGTTATCCTTTCAGGTCGACAGAAATATTTCAATATTTATTTTTAAAAACATTGAAATTTTACCATTTTTTTTTTTTTTTTTCAAATGTTAACATTCATCGTCATTATATTTATTTATATGACCGGTGTTGACAAGATCATTGCTAAAATGTGAAATGGTCGTTCTTGAGATGATTTCTTCCTTTTGACGAGAATGTTGATAAAACATCATATGTAATATTTTATTATATCATTCATGTATTTCCGATTGTATACTAAATGTATGTTTTATAACAACGATGAGTGATTAATACATAGGTATGTTTAGTCAATAAACTATTTACGCCATAGTTATTTGATATATCATAAAGAAGATTCGAAATTTATTATTTTGATATAAAATATATTTATTGTTGCGAGCGCTGTATGAATTATACAGGAAATATTTAAAGATGAAGAGCGATAGAAATCTTTCAGATCCCATTTGGAATGTTAAAATTATGAGGAGTGAACAAACAAAACGTGTCAGTCTATATAATATACATATATATACCTTCGAGTGGATATAGTAAAATAATATATTATATGTAAAACCTACCATGTTACTACATTGTATTGTTGTAAGGAAGGAAGAAAAAAGTAATAAAACGTGTCTAAACTGACTGTTATGGTTTTAGGTGGACTCGTATATGTATTATATTTATACAGGATTGAATATATCCACATCCACTAATAATAATAATGATAATAATAATAATAATAATAATAATAATAATGAAAAATGGTATTCAATTTCTCTTCATCAAAAATGTTGTTGTATGCGAAGATGGAAACTTGCATTTGTTTTTTATTTTTTTCCTTGCTCAAAATATTTTAAAGAAACAATTTTATACTTCTTGGTATTGTTTATTATTTTATTGCATTTGTGATTTTATTTGTGTTAAATTTCAATTTGATTTCAATGTTTAATTGCAACACTTAAATGGACCGTTAATAAAAACATTAGAAGAATTACATCATTCCCACGCATCATTTTGAAATTGAGCGCGCTGCACTTAAATGGACCGTTAATAAAAAACATTAGAAGAATTACATTGCATATCATTTCTCAATGGTAATTTTGAAATTGACGCTCCTGTTCGTTCTGAAATTTTCCCCATAAAAGTAAATACTTTAAACTATAGAACACGAAATATTTTTGAGGTTCATATGATCATCATGTTTTTTTTAAATTTTTTTTATTAACCTTCAGTTATTTTTAATTATATAAATTCCAAATAATATCATCATTTCAATCGAATTATGTATCTGGTTTATAGATACATAATTAACTACTGTATATAATTCAACACAAAAAATACGTTCTTAAAGAGATGATAGGGACATCTTAATAATCAATTTTTCAAACAGTTGTTCGATAATAAATTCATTTTTTTTTTTTATATACAACCGAAATTAATTTAGTCATTTTAAACATTAAAAAGTAATATAAGTCTTAATTAGTGACAGATGTTATATTAAATTATAATAAATTAATGTCGAATTATATAGACTGCGTGTGATACGTGTGTATATATCATCCGTGTTATTATTAGAGTCAAGAAAAGAAAAAAAAAAAAAAATGGTAATATATAAATCCATAATAAATTTCATTCTGATGAACCCTTTTACTATCGAAAATATATGTAGACATTGAGTGAATGTGCATATCATGTTCTCTTATAACTGATTCTAGATAGATTTAATTTATTGACAAGTTTCAGTGATTCGTCGAAAATGTGTCCATATGAGAAAAACATGACTATATATAATATAGATCTTATACGTGTAAACCTGATAACTTCTCGCGTTCGTGTCATAAGGCGGCAATGAATTGGTTTCATCAAATTCAGGCTACTTCGCACTATTACTTATATATATATAAAATCTTAATCGAGTTTTCGATGAGTCTGACGCGATTCGGCAAGTTTCCTTCCCCCTCCCCCCTCTCCTTTCCATAACTATCTCTACCAGTATATAGAAGCTGGTTCTTAGTAATCAATTTTTTCCAGTAATAACCATTAATTAAGTTCCATGTTGTTTAGATACATTTTTACTGTATCTACCGTGCAATTAACAAAATACATGTTGTTTTCCACTTAGTTGCTTAGTTTTCCGTGTGAATTATGGGGTTGTTATCGCGAGCAGTTTTTTTTTTAATATGATACTAATAATAACATTATATCGACAGTGATCGTTACAGTACCTTGAATTAGATCTTTTACATATATATAATTTAAATCAATATTTTAACATTTGTTACAAGATTGATCATCTCTTCAAATTTATTATTATTTTGAATCCTTTTTTTCTTATTATGCAATCATTTAGTTAACTACTGTATTTATTCAACTATATATTGTTCAATTTAAATGAATCAGCATAATAAATGCAATTGTATCTTGGAAACATTTAAACAACTATTTATTGAAATTTAAAGTTTGTGAACTTCATGAACTTTTATATTTAACATTTATTTATCCCATGTATAATAGATTTATAAATTTCAAAATGTACAACATTTAAGTTACTATAATGTGAACGATAAAATTTTCTTTCAATTAAATACACAAAGTATACATAATTTAACTTCAAAAATAAATTAGATTTCATTTCATTACAACAATTCATCTCAATTCATATACGATTTTATACATTCTATACTTTCTAATTAAAAACTTAACACAACCACCTCAAATTAGAATAACAAATTTTTTACATATCAATAAATTACATTTGAGAAATTCCAGTGATATAAACATTTTTGTAGAGATCAGAAAAACACAGTGGGTACAATGTAATTATACAAATTTGTCTTATTATAGAAATGGTGTATATATATATATATATATATATATGGGGTTTCTATTTTCTTAATTTATTATAGAAAGGTCTTTGACTGCTTGTGCTTAATTGAACCCGATTTTTAGTATATTGTTTAAATTGAAACATATTCATTTTGGAATTAATTATATGCGGGTAAAAGTAACTATGTATATTTCGGGATAATTATCTTTCTAAAATTGTTTTTCTTTTTTTGTGAATTTTCTAAACGTTATTACGTAAATATAGAAATGTAGTCCTTATTCAATTTATGATAAGATAAAATAATAACTAAGAATTATTGAGAACAAAAAATGGTTGTTCTTACACTGCGATCTCTAAATTGAATAACATCATTTTGGCGTTATGTCATTTTACATCTGTTTAGATGTTTATGATGATTATTCTTTTCATTACGAATAAAATTGAACGCGTTTACTTAGATTGCCGAAATCGGTGTTTTATATATATCGTTGAAAATACTCTAATATCAAAATTTATTATATAATATAACAATTTTTGATTTCCATTCGCAGAGATTCTTTCTATACTTACCCTAATTGGAATAATTTAATTAAATTCTGCAATTAGTTTATCGAATATTTTATAACAAAATACTATTTATATATATGTTGTTTATTCAATATTAAATAATATAGTATAATATCGTACATAAATATAGGATATAAAGGATAACGTATTCAAAACCACAAATGAATGAATTAATTTAAATATATATATATATATATAATAATTTGCACGTGCCAGCTGCACGTGAATTTCAAAAAAAAACATATTTATTAATAATTTTAAATTCAACAAAAACATGCTGATGTATTGTATAAGAAAGTTGAGGAGTATTTGAAAAGACTATTGCTTTAGCAAAACAATGTTTACACAAAACCAAACAAATTATTTTCTAATAAAAGTTTTTCACATTTTATTGTATTTCCTTTTTGCGTAACCCTTTTTTTTTTTTTTTCATCACATGTTCTCGTCACGTATAGTAGTTTTTTTTTTATTTTAATCAACAACCAGGGATACATTTGATAGAAAACCTTTATGTAATATTTTTTTTTAAAATTGAATGTTAAATATGGAATAATTGTAGTAATAGAGTTAAAATTAGTTCATATTTTTGAGTGCCAACATAAATTCATAAAATTCAATAAAATTGCACTACTTAACTTAGTACTTAAAATGCAATTGAAAATTATTTCTTATAAGTGCTCTGCAATATGTTTTTGATTTGACAAACTTATTATGCAAAGTTGTCGTATATCTGAAGTACTTACTCTGCACACATTTCCTGTAACTGAATTTTAATAATTTTTTTTTTTTTGAAATGGGACAAAATGATGCAATTCAGTATTTTTGTAATAGAAACAAAATTTAATGTTAATAGATTTTTTGAAAATAAATGCAAAATTAAGAATTCATGAAAATTATAATTTTTTTCTGCTGCCAAAAATATCACCTGTTCTAATATTTATCCGGACGGACCATTAGAAAAATTTGCAAATTTCGTTTTTTCCCAAAAATTCACTCATTTTGATATTTAAATTAACGTCAACATTTGATATATCATCGATACTTACCTATGATATTTTGATTTTAAATTTTGACATTTCACACTTATTGGTGGATGAATATTTTAAAATATCACACATTTCCCACTGCGTGAAGGATGCTAAGTTTGTGTTTACGAGTCAATCATTTACATTGTTTCTAATAGAAAATCGTATTAGAAATAAATTAAGCAAATTTTGTGTAAACCTAAAATCAATAGTGGAATGCATATGTATGTTAGCTCAGTATGCTTTTTCTATCAAAATAACCTCATTATCAGTTGAATTCACGTATGCCTGAATATTCTCATATCTCTGTATATAGTGTATTATTGTTCATTTGCAAAATTTTATTCGCTCTTAGTGTACTTTGATTATTATAACCATTAATTTATTATATAAATACAAATGTAATCTAATATTTATTTAATTTGTAACTTAAGATAGTAATTTGAATAAACCTAAAATAAATAATTTTAATCTTATGATTATAATTATTATATAATTGAATTGGTACTTATAGAGGAGATATGTGTAAAATGGTGTAAATTTTTTCCATCACGTGATTTGAGAAAAAAATTACGTAAAACTATTAAATTTCAATCAAATGAAAGCAAAAAAAAAAATAAAAATAAAAATATTATTAAGACTGATTATTAATCTTATCTTTTTATTTTACATATAAATTTGCTGTCAGAAGTAATTTTGTATATTACGTTACTTATTTTATATTAATTTTTTCTATTTAAATATATGTGAGTAACGAAGTATCGAATAACAAAATATTCAATGATAAAAACTTATCAAGATAATAATATTATTATTAATTATGAACGAAATATACGTAATCAATATTAATAGTACTGTAAGATAAAATATTGTTTAATTTTCAATAATAAAACGGTCTGGGAACTACCAAAAGCTTAACTCGGCGTAAGAATTTGTGACATATACATAAACGGCTGGACATAGTTTTTGACGTTACGCACCGATCCATTGTACATGATGAAAGCGTTAATTCATAAGAAACAAGATAAACGTAAAATTGACTACACCAACAATTGTAGGGCATTGCTAAGTAGTTTATTTCTCGTATATAGAATTTTTTTTTTTTTTTTTGCTTAAATTTGTCGATTTGACTATCCTATAACTTATTCTAATCAGTAAGGTAGGGCTAACAGCTGTAATATATTATATGTACCGTGTAAATATCATATGTAACTTTTTTTGGCATATAAGAACTAATAAGCATATACATGGGAGGTACCCTATAAGGATTAAGTTAAAATTTTCACCCATTTTTCCATTTATAATAATAACACTATTTTATGTACAATTTATATCATGTTGTTTTTTATAGCTTATTTTGATCTATAAGGAGTAAAAAGTTTTACATTGGACGTACTTGAAGGAGTACTCCAATTTTACTCATTTGGGAATATAAACCCACAAATTAGCTTAAAATGACAGCTGCAAAATTTCATTATTGTATCTTAAGTTCTCGTGCGAGGAGGACCATTTTTGTATATATAGGGACTAATAAGTATGCATGGCAGGTACTCTAGCAGGGATATTTAAAAAAATTACAATTTTTTTTAATTCTAATCACAACGTTATATCTGATTTTTTTTTTTTGTATGATTTTATTCCTTAAATGCATTACATGAACATAATCATATAAAATAGTCCATTGGAACTTCGTTCCCAGCCATCCAAAAATTTAAGAGGAACAAATCTTTTAGATCAATAAGATTATCATAATATGCAGTAAATGTGAAAACATATTTAATATGCAAATGATTGTGAACTGTAGAGACATGTGTTCAAATATCTAGAAGAAATACAATAATATATATACTAATCTTAGTTACTTAATCGCATTTGTTGTTTATCCTCTGGCATATATGAATAGTTATGACAAAATGTCAAATAGTGAAGATTTAAATTGATCTCCTGATGTTTTTAAAATATATTCAAAATAGATGTATGACTTTATTATTATTGACTTTCCCTTGTACATAAGTCACATTATAGTAAAACATATCATATATAGTTTGTGAGACTTAAGTTGTAAGATTATCTGCTATACAATAAATAAACTAGAAAAAAAAAAAAAAAAACAAAAAAATACCTTATACAAGTACTATATAAATTGTAATCTTTTAGTTTTTGTATAATCATTAACATGTCTATTAAAGGTGTAACCACAAACAACCTACGATAAAATTATGTATATGTAAAAGTAACAAAATGAACATATTTTTTTTTTTTTTCTAAGGCTAGGTATCGTGAATCTCTGAAGATACATGTATGAATAGTAGGATTCAAGCGGATATGGTAGGGGTTTGTCTGTGGTTAACTATATACATTTATATTGAATACTAATTACGTGTCATCTACCAAACTGTTGGGAATATATAGTTAATATAGCGTTATCAACACTTCCTCCACCATTACTATAAATATTGATTGCACACAATAAATTCACTATTTTTTTATAATTGTAAAATTACATATTATCCTCTGTATATACTTTCAATTTGCTTAATCAAATCTTATTTCAGGGAATATGTCCTGGTAATCGATTAAAATTATTACATGCATATGATTCAGGATGTTTTTCACCATCACCAATATCATCACCATGTCCATCAGTTGGTACACCAAATATAATGTATCACAGTATGAGCAGTCATTTTATGCAAACAGATATTTATGATAATACAACGTCAATGCAACAACAGAATCATGGTGGCAAACGAAGATCGTGGCACATAATGCCTAATAAAGTGAGTACATTTTTTTTTCTTTTTTAATTGTTTGTAGTTTTTAAATTAAGAATATTTTAATTAAAAACGTTCGTGATATTATTTTTATATTGATAGTGTTATAGGATATTTTTCTTTGATATGCCAATGATGATTGTTTTTCTGATGGCTGTTGTGTTGGATGACATATAAAATTGCATGAAAAATATTTTGATATTAATTTTACATTTGTAATGATACGTGTGATGGCCAGCACAACAGTAATTTGAAAATACAATCATTTGATTTTATTTCACTTTTGATTTTCTAATACAATCTATAAAATAATATTGTAAATTGTCAAAACACATATAATATTCGTCAGACTTTAACTATTTAATTAAATTCAATTGTTTGTTTACTATGCTACGCAATCATTCAATATCTTACACAATATCTGCAATAGTCAAGTTTTGTCCAGTTTTAATTGTATATTTTAGCGAAAATTGTGTACGACCCAAAGTACTTAATGAATACTTTCAATAATCATAGAAGCTATGAGATCCTACAGGATTTTCATAAAAAAATTCCTGAAAAATTCTATGACGTGTTGATGACATTATTGATGTATAACAATCAATAATTTAATATGGCATGAGATTTAGAATGACATAAATTTTATTACACAATTATTATGAGTCTGTTGAGAAATTTTCAATTCAACAGATTCACAATATTTTCTGACGGTTAGTGCAGTTATGAAAATCCTGTTTCAAGTTTCCACTGAAAATATTTCATATAAATATCTAATTGATGTAATGTAATATTATGTGCATAATAATTTACTTTTATTGCAATTATTACTAATTCATCACATCCTAAAATTAATTAATTAAAAATTAATCAGCATTTTGTTGAAAAAGCTACTATGTTCATCTCAGAATATGACTAAACCCATTGCAACATTCTTCGGTTGACAATCATGTTCATCGCTACAGCTCAACTTTTGATATTTTTTTTTTCCGAACTTTCTGACTACCGTTTGGCTCTATTTAGCATATTAGAATTCACTGTAATACTAATTTTACTCAGGTTTTTTTTTGTATGTTTTTGTCTTATTTCTCTATAGACTCGTACAAAGCCAATTATTTTATTTAATATGTGGCAATGATCCGACATTGTAACATTTCTACTATACTAACAGTTTTTTAAAAATTTATGGCACAGTTGAAATGCAAAGAATTGGAGCCTTACGAAATATAGATGTTATACATTGATTCAATTGTTTTTAGAATTTATCATTTATCCTTAGAGATTTCTTTACAAAACATAGCGCCATCAAAAATTGAAACACTTAACAGATATTATGTATGTTATATATATATATATATACATATAGGAATGCTTACACCCATGTGTAAAGAATTTTGTAATGTGTAAACAAAAACAATTGTTTGTTAAAATTATTTGTATATGTACTTTGTAAACATTCTTTCAAGAAAATAAAGGAATTTTTAGAATAATATACACACCATACTATACGAGTATATACTCTGGGGTTCTTATAGTGTACCATATAGATATGTTTATCCATCCATTCAATATATTGTTTGTAATCGTCTTACATATTATGTGCATATTTACAAATTTTCATTTATTTTTTTTTTTTTTTTTAGAAACTTTCATTTTAAAAATTTTAGTATTTTCATTATACGACGACAATCTGTACCTATGGCACATATATAACGTAATATCCAGCTCTCTGATACATTTTCTTTGCCACACAATATCAGATAAGGTTAACAATATGTTGAATATAACTTCTCAGCAGCGACAACTTTGGTAAAGGAATAAAAAAAGCCTCTCAGTATATTTTCTATATACAATAATAATAATAAACTCTACACGTATATATTTATTTTATATATAAAGAAGATGAAACCTAAAACCATATAAGGAACTGAATGGCAAAGTGAAGAAAAAATTCCTAATAAGTAGGAAAAAAAATTATGTATATATGAGTATAATTTTTTAGAATGTTATTTTATTGTAATAGGTTTGTGTTGTCGCAAAATACCCAATCAAATAATAATACAATATTATATTAAAGTGAAATTTTATTAAAATATATTACCAATTGTTGTACATGTTCACAATATTGTTTTGTATTGTCAATAATTGAAATATCAAGAAGGAATTGGTTTTGTTCGCTGGTAAGCCGATTGCCAAGCTTTCTGAATCATATAGACATATATGCATTATGTACACTTTGGCCAATAAATTGACATTGGAATTTTTATAAATTGTTAAACAATTAGCCTCTACTATATATTGTTTCTAAGATGATCCATCATCTTCATCTAAACCTATTTGAGTTTGTGCAGAAAAATGATCTTGTTCTTCAAATTTGTCCAACTGAAATGTGGTCTATCGTAAATTTTTATTTATCTATATAATTTGAACGTTAAAACTGGCTACACTCCCTTGTCAACTCTTCTGTATCTAAAATTTTCATCGCGATACACGTACACATTTGAAAACTCAAAACATCTGTGTTGATGAAAATTTTGCCAATTTACATGTCACATAAAAATAG
The DNA here is from genome assembly GCA_027564355.1 of Penthetria funebris. Taxonomy (NCBI): domain Eukaryota; kingdom Metazoa; phylum Arthropoda; class Insecta; order Diptera; family Pleciidae; genus Penthetria; species Penthetria funebris. The sequence continues at coordinate 30,465 of JANSTX010036652.1, read as the reverse complement.
ATATAAGACAAATGACTTCCTATATATTACTGATTAATTTAATTGAATTATTTCTATATTTCCATTTTAAATTGTGTAAATACAGGTTGTATTATTTAAATATTTGATAATTCTCAAAAATATTAAATTTATCGTTTTATTCATACAATTTATGTTTAAATATTACTCGTATATCTGTAAAATCAATAATATTTTGTATTGTATGACAAACCCAAATGTATAGGTCAAAGGACATAGCGATAAATGCTGGAAATATTGTTCTGAAAATAGTATCGTGTCTGAACAATCGATTTAGTTTTTGCATAAAATTTTGATTGAACGTCAAAATTTTATAGCAGCAAAACGTTTACTATATGCACTGATTGATTACTGTATTGTAATAAAATTACAGGTATGAATTGTTGGTATATCCGTTCATTTCCGAAATTCCTGTGTTATTAACTTTCTAGTCTTTCAAATTTTAAACAAGACTCCCTATTTATATATCTATTTATATAGTTTCTCCTGCCCGTCAATTTATTAGCCGCAATCTTTCTGTTTCTGTTTTTTTTTTATGACTGCATTATTTAAAATATTTTGAAATTTAGCACATCTTAAAGTCTATGCACAATTTTTGGAATATTGTATATATATGATATGAAACATATGACAATATTTATAATCGGTCTTATAATTATACATTTTAAAACTATGGGCATAAGAAAAATTAAAACAGGTACTTTTCTAAGTATAGGAAATTAATTAAGCTACTTTTATAATTTATGGATAACAGACGCGGAACAAAAAAAATCCAATAGAGAGGTACTATAGTAGAATTGCATAAAAATATGTTTTTCAGACAAGATATATACACCAACGTGAATCTGTGTGTGGTTTTTTTTTTTTATAGTTCTTTGTTTTGAAAACTGCATTTCTGCATTTATTTCTTGTTGATTTCTGTATGCAATAAATTTATATATGCTCAGAGTCCGCGTAATATTTATATGTAGGCATATGTACCTGATTGCGTATTTTTATATATATGTACTTGTACTCTGTATGTTATCAACACAAAAGATATATCTTGTGACATAAGAAAAGATAAAGTATATAATGCATTTAAAAGAACATTACTAAAATAGGAAGCTAGCGGTGAACGTTAAAGAATTCTTGAATGCTTCTTCATCATCTTCATCTTATAAAGTATACACTATACTCGGTACTATAATTCACAATAATGCATATATAAAATTTAATATAGTTTTCTTTGCCGTCTTGGTCGCCATCGTCATCGTAGTCTTCCGCTTTTTATAGTCAAACATATCAGAAAGATTTATAGAAATGTTATATGCAATTCTACTGAATTTTCTTTTAAATAAATACTCGTACTCATCGTAAATATGTGCATATTTTAGTGCTTTACTTTTTTTTTTATTTTTGAAGACAATTTATAAGAATTTTTAGAGATAAAAACTTAGCAAATTTCTTTTGATAATTTTATATTTTATCCAAGAACAATAATAAAAGTAAAATTCTAATTTTAAAAATAACAAAATTTAATGTTTGCTCTCTTTCTCTGTACGTGTATAATAAAAGTAAATTAAATTATTTTAAGGGTGAACAAAACTATGAAATTGTGCTGTCACATCTCATACTCATATTATAGTTCATCTAACGATGAAAACACAGCTGTGATAGTCTTTATGTGGACGTGTTGTGAAAACCCATAAGTTTTGGAATTTCTTGTATATAAAATTGAAAATCTCTATTATACGCTGAGAATGAAAAACTAGATACTGTAAAAAAATAATGAAATCTTCCTTGCATCATATTGTTCAATTTTATTGTATACATACATTCAAATATGAAGGAGACTATATTTTGAGCCAATAAACTTTGAAATCTTTGAATTTTTTCCACAGATGTCGAGTCTTGAATTTTTTCAGAAATCTTTTATTTAATCAACTATATACTGTTGTCCAGACTTAAATAATGCAATATTTGTGAATCATTAATCACTAAAATCACTAGACGTTGATCACTAATTTTTGACTTATTCAATACAATTTTTCAGGGAAGATCAGTTTCTAATAGCAATGCAATATTTTTGAATCGCTAATTACAATTTTATATAAGCTTAGTTACTTAGTACTTAGCAGTACGTTTTAAAAACGTTGTATATTAGAAAAAAAAGAAAAAATTTATACATTTTTTTGATAAATATAATCGAAATGACAAATCGTACTGTTTTTGCATCACAAATTTCTTCAAATTTAGAGAAAAAAAAAAATGTATGACATTTAAATTTATTAACACTTTTCTTCTCATTATGTTGCAGAATTCTAATCCCGGTTTTACGTTCACATAAATTGTTTAATAAAACATTTCTTATACAGTTTCATATTTTGAGGTTCATTATACTCTGATATGGAAACTTCATACTGGTATATTCTGTTATAAATAACTCGCCATAATTCATCAATCGCAACAGTCTACTCAATTCATTAAGCTATGAACTTATACAACATGTAATGCAACATTGCAACATTTGTGACGGATCTTCTTCGTATATTGAAAATTATTGCTAATATTTAACCACTGTTCAAGGTTTGTTGTTGTATATCTTGTTGTGGATGTGAATTCGAAAAGTGTGTTATTAAATCTTCTTTTAATATTCTCTCAACTAATATATAGTCAAACATTGAAATAGTTCATTCTGATATGCATTGCGGATTTACCTGTCTATGTCCACCTTTATTGATTCTTTTTTTTTCTGATTTGCTTTTGTCAATAGAAACCAATTTTTATTGCAACCATTTATTTTTCCGTTTGGAAATTTTATCAATTTTGTACTTAACTTTATAATGAAATGCCAACGTTTTTTGTTTTTTTTTTTTTCTATGCATTTAATATTCAGTAAACAAGAACATTAACCTTAAAATTCGATCTTAATTTTGGTAATGCAACTTTAAAAGAATTTTTTCTGACACATCTTTAATAAATATGGAATCAACATAATTATTTTTTTTTACGAGGACTGTATTCAGATGCTTGACTTTTTTTTTTCTTTTTTTTTTTTAAAAAAAAGTTTAATGCATTTGTTAAACAATTAATATAAAAAATATCATTCAAAAAAGAATTAAAAAAAAAAAAAAAAGTCACGTTACTCTCTTAAATAAATAATAAAATAAATGTTGTCTTTTAAAAACAATATTTATTATTATATTAACATTAATTTCAATTCATATCAAGTCTGAGTAGTAATTTAATGGTTAAGGTATTAACTCGTAAATTTAAATGAAAAAAAAATATGTTTAATTAATGGTATGTGAATTGTAATAAAAATTAAAAAAAAAAAAAAAATACGGTAATGGAACCACCAACGGTTAATTGTTGACAACTTATTGACATTGATGAGGAATCTGAGATTAGCCGGAATAATGTTTCGGTATAATAGCTGTAATATATGTGACGAATGGAGTGACCGACTATCTGCGACGTTACTCAACAAATATTTATCTCTACGTGGTGTCACCGGTAACTCGATCACGGTATATGTCAGTAATGGCGTGTGATCGAGGCTAAAAAAATGGTGCTAATGTCTGCTTGTCGACAGGTTGAAAAAGCAATTCAACAACAAACTAGGGGATTTATGCACCAATCTAATGAAAACTCAAATGTGTAGCTAAAAAAAAATAATTAACATAAATCAGGTTCGTCACTTAAGTCTTTTGTTTTTTTATTATTTTTTTTTTTGCTCTTTTTTTTGCTCTTTTTTTATCGGTTTTCTTATTAATTATTGCTTTGCATCAACCACACTGAAAAGAAATGATTTTATTATTAAAAATTGTAATCAATTTTTATATTCTTATGATGTAAAATTGTTACAGATTGTTTTTTATAGCCATCAAGTGTAGAATGGTTAATTACAACAGACTCTCAGTTCACATCATGTTAACTACATTTATATATAGGGAAACAAATTTAAATAATTGTTTATTATTAAAAACGTGTATGTATAATCTAAAATTATTCTTATGCAAGTACGTGATAAGATTATAAATTTTTTATTAAAAATATTTTCATTATTATATTTAATTCTTTTTTTTTTTTATAGTAATTACATTGCAAATTTACAATTGTTTTGAATATATAATTGAAACAATAAAAATTTTAAACTTTATTTATGACAACTTGTAACAACTTTAAGATGTATTTTTTTAAAACTTTCATTTATTTCGTTTATTGTCAGAAAATGTTTAGCAATTGTTGTTTTCACTGTTAAAATTGTCATTATATACTCAGAAATTATTTTCCATAATTTATTCTTACATAATTTTTAAGTATACGCTAAATGTAACATAAAAGAAATACATTTTAATAATAAATTATTTTTTAAAATTAATTCAGACAGCTTAAGAAACGATTTTAAAAAGGATTAAGAATCAACATTTAAGATGCTGATTCACTCAAAAGCGTAAAGGACATTCTTATCGTTTCCAGTATCCAAATGAACATCAAAATGGCAACCCAAAAAAAACGGCACTAGGTAACCTCAATCTGTTTGTCAGCGCTACCCCATTTTCACCACTCACAAATTATATAACCAAACTATTAATTTATCTTTCACAATTCAAAGAACTCTTTGAATAAGCAATTGGTACTTATTTGATTTGATTATAATATTTTTTTTTTTAACACTTTTTCACGAATTACTTATTTGTCTAAAGAATTAAAATTTTTGTTTTAAAAATACATTTTGATGTATTTATTTATTTATTTTAAAATGATTGTTTTTCATTTCATTTGAACAATTTCACTTTTTTAAATATTAAGTTACTATAGAGAAATAAAAACCACATGTTTTAATAGCAATATTTTTACTAGTTATTATTATTGTACTAGTATATTTTAGTTGTGCGGTTTATATAATAAATTTGAAATTCGTATTATTAAAACTTTCTTTAATAAATTTAAGAAAATATACAACACAATAATAATGATAGCTAATGGTAGACTACATTTTATAGTTTATAAAATAAATATGTAGGCTCGTATCTGTTAAATGTACATCACCAAAAATACTGAAATGCCGACAAACAAATAAACAATAACTCGATAATATAATTATAACTCGATATTATAATTCAAATGAAATTATAGTTCAAAATTCATATGGAACGAGTATATATCGAAATTAAAATTAACTTTAATAAAAATACTGTACTTTGACATACTACATTTCAGGATCTTATCTTTACCCCTTAAAAATGTAAGATATTGCATGTCAGAATCTGGCCTTTATCCCTTAAAAATTGTAAGATCTTATTTCTCGTATATTAGTGATATTTAAATGGTCTCTACAGTAACCCTTTTTTTTGTGTATATTACAAATAAAATTAAATATATGAAATTAAGTAATGTGTCAGAAAATTCATGCATAATAGCTTGAAACGAATAATGAGAGTAATCCCTTATTGATATCACCTTATAAAAACTTCTACGGCTCCATTAAATTGGTTCAGTTTTTTTTTTTTAAAATGCGAAATGAAGTAAAATATAAAACATTTAGTTTAAACTTGAAATTTAACGTTGGAATGTCACCCATTACTGAATTGTATCCTCTCTAATCCTTTGTATATTTGCATATTTGTTTGAATTTTTGTATTGCATATTACAATGTAAATTTGTGAAAAATGTGAACGAAACAAGACAGCCGCATATGCAGAGTGAGTGTCTTGAAAATGCATTGACTTTTTACATCTAATGTGCACATAATTAGCAGCCACTTTTTTTTTTTTTTAAATAATTACATAGGAAATTTATGAAAAACATTATTGTATTACACAGAATATTTATGTGTAGAGTTATTTGAAACGAATACCACCAAATCGTTTGACAAAACATAACAATTTCAAATCCTTAAATTTATTAGATTATCACGTAAAAATCATATTTTCCCAAAAAAACAAATTAGATATGAGGAATGAAATTAAAAAAAAAAAAAAAAAATTATTTTCGATTCTTATCCATTTACAGCCGAAAAATAGAACTTTTTTTTTTCTTTCACTAATTTCTCATCTCCATTCACTGTTTAACGAAAACATTATTTCGATTAACCAACAATCGAGACGTTTAAGGGTATTAATTTTAGTTTTTTTAGTTATGGCTTTCCAAGAAATTTGTCGGTATGCTTTGCATGGGTCCCTTCGCATGGCATTTTTTGTGTAATTGCACGCTCTATATTTGGTATTTGGCATATGCATCTGGTTTCATAAAGAATCACTTTCTTTTCCTTATTACTTATTGTTTTTTTTTTTTTTTAAATTTAATAAATAAATAATGTTCACAATGTTTTGTAAGTTTAGAATTAATTTTGCAATTAGATTAAACAAGGAACTGATCAGTAGTCTTTTCATGCCAAATTTCACACATTTTCAATGTCATGTCAATTTTCACACATTTTCTATGTTATCCAAGACTGTGCCACTATAAATATGGAAATATAAGTAAATATTTATTGCAAAGGATTTAATCATTAATAATTGGTTACTACTTCGTCTATTTTCGATACGAAAAACATGTTTTAGATCATCACTAAATTAAAGGATATTACTTTTGATCTTTTGATCTTTTGTCAAACGTTGATTACTAAAGAGGCTTATTTCACAGCTATTTTCCATTGAATTTTTCTCTAACTCTACAATCTAGTTTTTTTTTTTTTTTTATATATCTCTGATGTACATAAAATGCTCCATATTGAATTGAACTTAATCGCCACAAATTTCAGCGTATATATTTATTCTTGATCCTTAAACGTTTGAATTCCGGATTCAATCATTTGCATTCAGTGACCCACCCAGAAAGCAACTGGTTTTATGTATATATTTATTTTATATTTTTTATTTCTCCTACATGTTCTTCACGGATAAATAGAACGTAATAGTTTCTAGCTTCCTGTTTTATAGTTACATAATTTTTTAATACTTAATAATTATACTGTTTCAATAAATATATTACGTTATCACATTAATTAATCATTTAAATTGGTCGCCTTAACTGTTAAACCCATCTGAGATACCTTTTGGAACAGAATTAAGTGTACAATAAATACTATATATTATTATAATTCATTTAATTGCGTTAAATTGGCGTAGGTTCATTAATATATTGACAGTTTCGCAACAAATATCCATTCATTCATAACTTTCATTACAATTGCCATAATAGAATGCACTATAAAATACTGGTATATTTTCAAAAAAAAAAAAAATAAATAAGAAAAAAGGAAAAAAATATGCATTTGTTGCACTTATAAATGTACACGTTACTCTCGTTGTACCTACAGTTGTTTACCCACTTGAATATTTCTTTACACGTTAATTTGACACGAATAATTATTTTGCAATATGCAGAATTTATGTGTTTATCATTTCTGAAGAGGTGTATTTTTTTATTTTTTTTTTTGCATGGTATGGAACAGGAATTATTCCCTGCAATTTTTAAATATTTGCATTATTTGCATTTTTTTTTTTTTGTTTTTTAATTAAAATTGATTTTTGCATTTTAAATGAATGTCTTACTATATAAAATCTCTGTTTGCGATATGTTTTATTTATTGATTTGATGGCATGAAAAGTGGGTATTATTTCTTTTTATGGGTTCATTAAATTATAGTACGAGTACTGACAAATATAAAATTATTAAATTATTATACAGTTGAATTGATAAGTTTTTATTTAATAGTCAAAATTTGATTTGAAAACTGTATAGAAATTGGTTGAGTCATATATGCAATTGATGTTATTTCTCCCTTAATTGGACACATTAGAATTATTTCGAAACAGTAATCATCCCGGCCACTGTCATGTATATTTAGCTACATTAGAGATTTTTTTTTTTCTTAAATATTTTTAAAAGCGTCCTGGTAAATTTGGGTCACGAGCAAATATTCAGATATTGCAAGTAGGGTTAATTTATTTATTTTTGATTAATTTACTTGTAAATTAATTGCATATAGAAATAGAGTAGCACATTGCACAAATTAAAAAAAAAACACACACAAGATGCCTTTTAATTATAAATTCATAAATCATCTTATCCTGGAATACGAACTCATATATATTTATAGTACTTAAAACTTTTAAGGAACAAAAAAAAAAAATCTTACGTAAAAGTACTCGTATATAACCATACATATAATCTTATCCACCCACTATATTCGTTTGAAATTTATACAATATACTCTCATAAGATTTTCCTATAAAATTTTTTAGTATATATTAAACTTTAAAGTCGTCGCAACAACCAAAAAGACAAAGGCTATATGAAAATAATAAAAAGATAATATCTGATATGAATATATACGGGAATCTCAATATTTGTACCAATAACCTGGTTATACAGACTCGGTTAGTGTATGTATTATAGACGAGTATAATATATAAATACATTATATTTTGCAAAAATTGACATAGCAGCAAACTTATAGATGCAAACTTACGAGAATATAAATCTGAAATAACTAGCAGCACTATTGCGAAAGACTATTGAGACGCCAACTATACATTATATTATAGTATATATGTACGAGTATATAGTGGCATTGTTGTAACAACAGTTTTCTATCTAAAGTCTGTGTTTTTAAATAGTTATTTTTATTTTTTTTTGCCGATTATCCTACAGATTGGAAAGAATAAAAAGTTTATATAAAGTTTGAATAAATACAAAGAAGATCATTGCCCTTGTAAATTACATGACATTTACTAGACATATACACATTATCACTTGGGGTCACTTTAAATTGCCTCAAAATAATAATTCTGCACTTTACTCGTGAAGTTCTACCCTCCACCTATATGCCATTAATGAGTATTTATTACTCTATAGAACAGGTTCACCAATCTTTATGGTAATTGATTCTTTAATATTCACTTTTAAAAATCGATAAAATGTATGTATATATACGTACATGTAATGTACATAACGCTCTCCACGTACCAATGTAATACAAAATGATGTAATAATTTTGCGGTTTATTTGAAGTATTTTATCTGTAAATATTTTGAATATAATTAATTGAATGCTGTTTACTGAATTATTGGATAAAATGAATGAATAATATGTGCATATGTGGATAACCATTCATATTCATTATAAATACACATAGACTTGGTATGTATATTATGCTGTCTGTATATGATATGTAAAGCGGAAATTTTATTGCGTTAAGATTTACTAGAATTTGTTTATATATTCATCATAATTTTATAAAAAAAGAAATTACTAAAAAATTTATAATTAGATCAAATGAATGTAAATTTTTAAAATTTTGAAATTTTTATCCCATTTTCTATATTTTTTATTTATAATTGCTTAATGTGGTACGAGAAAGTAGTTATTGAACTATTGTCAAATATCGGCTTGTTTGTTCCAAACGATATGTCCTTTGAATCTTTTGATTAATTACTATATGTTATGTAATCGTAATGAGGATATTGCTGAGATTATCTTGGTTTGAATGTGATGATAATGAGTATTGTTAAGAAAATGAAATTGAATAGTCACACATTCAGTTTCAGTTATGAAAAACGCTAATTCTGTAAAATTCAATGTAAATTACTTTACCTTTCATTATATATCAAACATGTTGACTGCAAAATTTCTTATTCTCTAAATTTTGATTCTTTTACTTTACTGAGATTTCTATCGATTTCACTTATTTATTTTGTTGCTTCTTCCTTGGCCTATTTCTTGTTCAGAGTGTCTACATTTTTGCACATGTATCTGATTTGAGTATCGTTCTAAAATATTTTCGTTATTAAAAAATCTGCAGTCAGTTATATAATGTCACAATAATGTGAGTTTTTCATAAAACGCATCGTAGTTTTTTAAATTTTCTTACGTTTTCTTATGATATCTCTCGAGACAATCGTAGTTGTTGTGTCGAAATATGTAATTATATTAATTCCTCAATATAAATTGTTTGTGCTTGTTTCTAATCATATCGGACAACCTACAACAATTAAACAATGCTTGGTTGACACACTAGTCTCTATCCGATGGAAATGATAACAAGAATTGTTTCCATAACTTAATGATTACGCGGACTCTTATATATATATATATATTGTGTTAAAACAATCTGAATATATCTAAAGTGAAGATGTTGTACAGTATGATCGTTGTTGTGTGTAACACTTTATATATGCTTGTCGATGTACTTCAAAATTCAAACAAACATACGATTATTACATGAACTTTAAAAAAAAAAAATTGTTCCTATTTGTATATTATAATACTCGATATATGTTTATACTCGTTGAGTATCGAAAAAACTAAACTGAATCAGATAAACTTTATCACATTGAACTAATCCTATGAACTTTTGACATTCTAAAAAATTGGATAACTACAAAAAAGAAATACATTTTCTAAAAAAAAAAAAAAATCTCAATGGACTATAAAAATGTAAATTTCAAATAAATACATAAATCATTTTAAACATGACATGAACGTACCATCAGCAAGAACATTTGCAATAAAATCGAATTAGGATAAATGCCTGGCAATTTTAAAATATATAATAATTTTTATATAGGAAAATATAATAAACGTAAGGGATTTTCTAAGGATAAAAATATGACTAAACCAAAAAAAATGAAAAATGTCTGACTGGCAAGCGTTATACAAAAAAGTTTATTATCGCAATTGAAATTCTCATTCATATACGAAAATGTAACATCCATAAATTATACTTTTATAATATCCTTTCCATATAATATAAATTAAATATATGAATATAATATAAATACATAGTTTAGAGTCTAATTACTTGTAATTATGCTTTTGAAACTGCGACTTGATAATTGAAGTTATGTAGCATTAATAAATAGTGTCAACTTTTCAAATTCAATATAGTGCACTGTATCCGCATACAACCAGCATGTCCTTAATTAATGAAAATCTCAGAATTCTATTTTATAACATCCATAATTAATTGCATACTCTTTGGCACAAGATTCAAGTATTAAACGATAAATTTTGTTATATTTATTTGAATTTAAAAAATGCTGAGTTGTAGTGTTGCATTTGCATCCTTTAAGTGTATTACCATCATTATATCCATACATATTTTCGATATTTAATCGAATATGTTGGTAAACATTTTTTGTTTTAGAATAAGCAAACAATTGTGAAATTAGCAGCAGTTTCGGTCGGTATGAGTGTGGCATCTTGGTAATTAGGTTTTCTTCGATTACCTTCATTTGTATGTTGAATTTCCATCATCATATACGTACATAATTTTGATATTTAATTTAATATTAATAAATTAATAATGGGCAAGCGACCTGATCACATTTATGTATATTTTACAAAATTTTCTCACACAAGTTCCTATGCTCCTTTAAGCGATTAGAAACTAAACATTTATCATTCCCTTGAATTTTCAACTGCTTATTGTAGCATTTTGTAGTTACATTTTCTTATGTGAACTTTACCTGAATTGACAATAATCATTTGGATTTTAAGACCATATGTGTTTAGCGACATCACCGTAAATTTCATTTCAATGATCCTCTCTGTTGAATGTTTAATAAAATTATATATGAAAATATGAGTTACATAATATTTGATTTTTTGATCTTTGACAAAATTATAGTGTCCAATTTAATTAAAATACCAAAAAATTATATTTCATTGATTATACAATTTATATGTACATATTTATGTGCAATTTTAAATCATTGCACTCATCGTACTATTGCATACATTAATATCGAACATAAATTATGTATTTTATGTTGTGTACGAGTTATGTAATTTTGTGACTTTTGAGAAAAAAAATAATAAAAAGATATATCCATTTAAAATTTACAATATTGCAACAAAGTGGAAATTTAATCTGTTGCATTAATACTTGTTTATTACGTTAAACTATAAGTACAATCATATGCAAATTGCCTGTGTTGTATAAAAAAAAAATTAAGTTGCATTAAGTAAATGTAACATTAGCATTATATTAAAGCCTCCAACACATATTCATATAAATACATTTGAAAGACACTAAATACGATTATTATTAGCTTATAATGTAAAAGTACCATAAAATAAAAAAAAAAATTGCAATCAAAAAACCATTTATGCAATTCCTACACATTGTTTTTTTTTGACATTTTTTATTTTATTGCATTTATTTATTTATTTATTTATTTTATAATGTGCATTTCAAATTTCAATTAAATTTTTTAAATTGGTTCAATTGTTATAAATTGAAGTTTTTTTTATTATAGAATCAAATGCATAGAGTACCTACTTAAAAATGCTAGTGTTTGTGAAAATCTTTATATTTGCATCAAAAAAAAAAAATTATAATAAAATAAAAATGCATTATTATTTATAGTATATATTTATGAACATAAAAATAATACTTTATTTAGACCTATAAATTTGCAATGTATGCAATTATATCTTTAGAGTATAGCATAAAATCTGGCATATGCAATTTTAGAATGAAAAAAAAGGGGATTAATTCATGTTATTATAATATTAACAATTTTAGATTAAATAATTGTAAAATGCCATTCTTTGTATTTAAATTATTATTGTCGTTACTGTAAATAATTGTACAATCGTATAAAATTTACCAGCTTAAGGGATTAATTAAAATAGAATCCTATATAAATTTATCGATTTTACATTAAAGTGTACACACACAGATGTTAAAATGTGCTTGATAACCTTAAGTCGCATTTCATTTTAATCATAATCATATGTGAACTTTTTCTTCTCTATCCAGCACCTTCATTTCACTCCTACCCTATTTCACTTTGACGACCGCCAGCCTCCTCCATTCAGCTTAATAAAAATTTTGCCGAAACGCTTTCTGTGTACGGAACCATATATTTGTTTCAGCACCACCACCACCACCAATTTTCAAAAAAATTCCCAAATATTGGAGGTCGCTGACTGCCAAGTGATCATTTCTACAACGTATACCAATCTTTCGATCGACAATTTCACTCTAATGTCCGATTCAGTTTGCGACAGCAAATAAATGTCAGCGAAGTCAAGATATTTAAGTTGACCGGTTATACGTCATCGGATACCATGCGGTTAAGAGTTTATTTTGATCATAAGTCCAAGATGAGCGGGAACAATAGAGGTGACAGTATTTTTATGATGAGCACTTGTCTATTCAAAGATGTTATCGATACTCCTGGAAAAACATATTATATTTAAGCTCAAATTATATTTTTCCAAATTTAAATGAGAAATATATTAAATTCCATCCCTTATCTTATTTAAATCGTATTATATTTGATGAGTATTAAAGAAAAATTATGATGTACAAAAGTTGAGAATTATTATGGCAAAATTGAATACTAGACGTAGGTGATATTTAATAGATGATTGGGAAATTTGTAAATACGGTGCTGACGACTTGATAGTAACACCATATAATTATTGTTGATGCAGCATTGCATTGAATTGATTTAAGTCGGATTTTTATCCTTAATCATATGATTTCCTTGATGTGTTTTCTTCATAACAAATGCATGTGCTCGCATGATTCCTTTTTTTTTCTTTGATTTGCAAATAAATGGCATAAATTATTTATTGCAATTTTTCATTTTCACACTTCATGTTTTATTTTTATACACATTTTTATTGTGTTTTTAGATATATAAAGAAAATTTGGGTGTGATTACACAGAAATATTGTCTCGTACATATTTTTTGGAGTGGTTAGTTTTATAATAAACAAGAAAAAAAGATTACTTTCGTACGGAATAAAACAATCTTTTCTTAGAAAACCCTTCATTTTTTTAATTTCCATAATTTGTCATAGTCTTTATTATTTTATATCCTTTTCAGAAATCCTCATTTTATGATTATTTTTTCGTTTTTATTTCTTTTTGTTACTAATAAATATTTAGTAAATGTAAATGGATCATTTATACATACGAAGGAAGCATAAGATGCTTTGTTTTATGTACATATGTGAAGATTTGTTATTTTACATTTAATAGTTTTAAGATAAAATTTATAGAACAGAACACCAGATGAATCTGAAATTAGTATCGCTAATATAAATTGACTAACATTGTTTTTCTTTATCTATAAAAACCTTTGTTGGATGGAGTTCCCAAATTTTTATAATTCATCTATTTCTATTCGACAATCTAGACTCTGAACTTTGATCGATTATTCATTATAATTGTAAAAAGGACCAGATAACAATCAGCCTAATTCTGTGTGCTGCGCTACAGGTGTACCAGGTGAATCCTTTCTAAGAAAATTTCAATAATCAATTTGAAAAAAATTACACTTATCAATTGCTAATTGTTGATTTTTGTGGAAACTCTGTAACTTCAGGTGTATTTTTGCTCTAATCATTCTATTATTGATTGTGTATTAATTTAACCAAAGTTTTATTTATCCACTACATTCTCTTTAATAAGAATTCATGTCGTTTCGGTTCATTTAATCTTAAAATATTTCATAAAGATGATAATAACTTTTTATGATCCTTTTTTTTTTAAAAAAAAAAAATTAAAAAATACATAACAATTGTTTTTAATTTTCTATCTCTTGAAACTATTTCGGCATCAAAATATTTTCTAGGTAATTAAACATTAAAATGAACATAAAAAGGGTTGATTTTATCGGTATTTAAAGCTACAAAAACAAAAATTTCATCTGATACACTGAAACGGTTACACAGATAGCAATTAACCCATTTCATGAATATTATTTAGAAAAAGGAATTTAAAACGATAAATCATATTTTTTATTTGTATTTAAAGCTGATTATATGAACGAACCATTTATACATACTCGCGTTATATTAGCAGCTCTTCTTTATATGGCACAAATAAAAGATAATTACCCATTGAGTGAAAAAGTGAAATAGGAAAATATTTATTTATTAAAGGTGAAATATAAATATTTTATGATCCTCTAGATATAATTAGTATTTATCCTTTTGTGTATACGACTGCAAATGTAACTGATATTAAAATAAACGGAAACCTGCGTCTCAAACCCCTATAATAACAATAGTATTATAGTATGTATATAATATGTTTAATAGTAAAATATTTCAAGTAGCAGATGACCGTAGAGTAAAAAGGAATCAGGATATTTTAATGGATTTTTGTTAAATAGCATCTATGGTTATATACATAGTACTTTTATATTGTGTATTGGATGTGTTTTATTATGCTGTGCCTAAACAACGAAATGTAATGTATATAAATAAATATTCGTATATATAGAAAAGCAGCTGTTTTAAATAGAAAATGTTTATTATTACTAAAAATATCGATAATGTTAAGGGATATTATTCTAGTGGCTCTATGTTGGCTGTACCCTCTTCTTCTCTCTAATAATAAATATTTTTATTTTACTTTATTTTTCCTATATTTAGTTGGACCTTTTTTTTCTAAATTTGAAGTTGTTATTTATTATTTGCAAGAAAAAAAATGATGACAAAAATGTGCACTCTAAATGGGACCTATTGTATTAGATATTGTGTCATCTTCAATCATAAGATTTATTGAGGTATAAATTCAATAGAATTTTTATTGTTTTATGGCATACTTTTGATTTTATTAGACCAATACTTAGATTATGGTCATTTTGTTAAGTTATTTGCGGAAAGTACAAACACTTTGAGTATTCACTATAATCTATTCGGACCCCATTCAGCTTTGTAGTGTATTAAATTAATAATTAATTTTATCCAACCAATATCATTTGTGAAGTAATTTTGATCAAACCGTTGTTAATTCAATATAGAACGTTTCCATTTGATTTATCAGAATTAAATTATAAATACTATAACATTGGTGTTAAATAGACGTTCCCTTACCACACAGACTTAAAGTATGTATGTACCTAGATTTTCCAGTGGTTTTGGTTCTGGTCTTCATCGTTTAATTGAGACTTTTATGTTGTATATTTCGCCTGAACATGTATTATCTTTTGTGTAGCATGATGCATATGGTTAGACTAATAAAAACCGTCACCCTTAGCCTCTCCTTTCCTAGCGTTATATTTTAATGGTAAAGTATCTATAATGAAAATGCTTCTATGTTGTTTTTTTTTTCTACAATTCTTACATATTTTTATGTTATTTTACCTAACATTCTCGGTTATCTGACTTGACTTTTGTAGAATCAAAATTTGGTCACATAATGACAATTTTGTTTTCCGATGATACTTTGATTGAAGATGTATGTGTTTTGAATTATTTGCTGATTTTACTCATATCATTTTTCTCCTTGTCAGCTTCTATTATCATTAAATGTAAACCGTTACCTCTATGAGTATTATGACAACTGAAGGTTGTGGATTTTTCATGCAAAATAATGTTTACTACTCGTATATATGTGCAATGGATGGTTCTGATGTTGCTGATGAAATTATTGTTAATCTCTCTTCTATTTGCATATAAGTTTTTTTTTTTTTAGTAAATATACATAAAAAATTTATACTTGAGATTAAATTAAACTATAAATAAAATAATAATAAACCCATTTATTTTTATGTAATATCGCCATGCAATAAAATTTACATTATCAACACTTAATTTAACAAAATATTTCATCTTAAATTGAGAGTAACTAACTAATCATTTTTCATTTCATTATAGCCAAACAAACTTGTATAATTTATCCTGATAAAAACAGTCTCGTAACAAAGTTTCCTGTTTGTTTTCTGTTTTTATATTCTCTGCAACCCTAAAAATATGCAGACATTATATATATATATATATATATATACGGAATGCAGTTACCTAGCAACCACATACAATATATTTTGTATGTATATTTTCTCTAGAAAATTGCAACCATCCCCCATCTTCATCATATACTTCTGCAACCATTTATTCTACATCATTTTTGTCCCCCATATTTTCCACAAAATATTTTTAATATTGTAATTCGTTTGTATATTTTTCTTTTCGTTAGATGATATTGTCACTTAAAATATTGAATATTCTCTTATAATTTGCATATACTCGTAGAACACAAGCATTTTGTGATGTTTGATCCCCATTTAGTAAAATGACACATATTCCTTATGAGTTTTTTTTTTGTTTAATATCAACTCTATTGTTCTTTCTAAATATGGTAAATTGAATTTAACTCATATTTTGCAAAAATTTCGGAATTGATGATACAAAAATTTCAAAATATTTCGACTGATTTCAAGTACAAATGTTGAAATTGAATTTGTTCAATTTTGAGACACAATTTTTAGACTGAGATTTATTTATAGAGAAGTTTATGTGATGTAGGGGATGATCAAGAAGAAGAAATTGAATGGTTGATTTTATTTTGACTATACGTTTTCACATAAAATAAACATAATTCTATCGTTGCATTTTCCATCTCACTGATTGCATTCGTCTCCTCGGTACTTTTCCCATACCCAAAATTTTATTTAAGATGTGTTTATTATGTCAGGTATATCTAACAAAATCTCATTTAATGATCAATTAAAATTATAACATTAATTTTGTGTTGTCACATTTATTCAGTTATGTTACGCATTGGAGTTCCACGACCATGGTATATTTACACCATGTGGAATGATTAGTTGATAACTTCTTTAAGAAAAATAATAAATCGCATTACGACGACCCTACACGGCTTGCTAAAAGTGTAATGAATTTTTATCAGCTGTGTGTGTCATTTGACACCTTATTTTGTGGTATTGCATTTTCGTAAAAGAAAAGAATAACATCTTCAATGGAGTGTGTTGTGTGGTGGTATCAATCTAGAGGAGATATGAATACATGAAAAATTTCTATTTAAATAGACAATTGGTATAGATTTTCTTTCAATACATTAAATTGTTACAATTTTTTTCGCTTCACTTAAACAAAATATGCACACTTTGATTGTAATACAATTTATGGATTATGAATGAAATTCAAATTTATAATTTTTAATTTTCTATTTTTTTTAATTTTCTAAATTTTATATTTTCTTCTCTATCGTCTAGCATCAAAGAGAAGAAATTATATTTAATAGAAATTGAAATAAAAAAAAAAGAAAAAAATAAACCGCTCGACGATTTACTTGGTGTATTATTAATTCATAGATTGAAGAGGAGAGTCACTGAAAAAAGTCAGGAAAAAAAAAAAAAGAAAACGTAACCAACGAAGGGTTTTGAGAAACAAAATTTTGAACAAAGAAAACTGCTTTAACAGAAAGAAGCAGCAGAATTTAGAAAAATTAAAATAGAAACAAAACTCTAGCATTAAAAATATGGTTTTTTGAAACATTTTAATTTCTATTTAATTAGTATGTAATAAATGAAAATTGTAAAAGTTTCGCATCCCACCCCCAATAACAATTAAAAACTGTTCATGAAATAAGAGAGTAATAATAAAACAGTCAATTTATGTTATTATTTAAATATTATTATTTATTGTATTTATAAAACAAATATATTTTTCTTAAATAAATAATTGAATTTAACAAAATTTCAAAAGAAAATTCGTATCTTTTATTTAAATGGAAAACAAAAAAAAAAAAAACGGGAAGAGGAAAAGGAAAATGAACAAAAATCAAAATCAATTATTTACCATCAAATCGATAACAAAATATTCAAATTACATCCACTACCGACACGTGGTGAAAATCTGTAAAAACAAATGAAAAATTCCGACGCTTATACTTCGCTATAATCAAAATTTCTGTCATTTAATATATATAGACCATTGAAATCACACAATATATAATGAGTTGTTGTTTGGTAGAATTGATGGTACGGTCGCATATGCACAGATTTATGTTGGTAGTTAATTAATATGAACACGTGCATGTGTGTGTGTGGGGGGAGGGAAACAGTAAGTTTTCTTCTTCTGGTTGTAAAAAGTCTTGTGTGCGTGCGCGCGCAAATTTACAAACAGAAGAAAAAAACTTGCGAGTGGAATTCCTTTTTGCCTTTCCTTATGGCCATCCCAAATCAACAAAGGGGTAACCATTGGATTTTTTTTTTCGACATCGTCTGATCGGGATGAAATTTTGCATGATTAAAGCCTGCATCACATAACAGTTTTTGAGGCCATTCCCAGTTCTGTAACATTAACGGGAACCGAGATATATGCAATTGAATGGCACGATTTTCCAATTTTCAAACATCTTAAAATCAAAGAAAAATTCAATATTTTATTGTTTTTATGTTTACCATTTATTAAGTTTATCATTATCTTTAAGATGATTATAATAATTTTTTTCCATTCATTGTACTTTGGCCACTATAAATGGTCAAAGTTGGAATTTTCCAAAAAATCAATTTACAATGTAATTTTTAAATATTTTTAAAAAATAGACAAACATATTTTTTTACAATTTTCTTTATTTCATGTTATAGTAAAATGTTTAGATTTTATTATAAAATTAAATTTTATTTATTTTTCAAAAGATTTTCATAAAATTTTTAACTTTGAAAATTTTTGAATTTTTTCCAAATTTCCATTAAATTCAATGATGAATTTTCCGATTTTTTTTTCAAAAATTCTAAAAATTAAAATCCTATAATATAATTAGGAATGTTTTCTATAAAATAAAATATAATTGGCATTTCTATGTTTTATGGTTTCGATGGTATGGTTCATTGAAAATAGGTCTGCAAGAAATGGGATTTTTTTTCAATTCACTGTGACGGTTATAATTTTAAAAAATTTAAAAATTTAAAAACGGATCCAGATGTACATGTACATAGTCTATGGGTAAATTATTATGAAAATTCGGTAGGATGAAGAAAAAATTTCACTGAAAATGGGCGCCAAATTTTCTAGATCTCCTAAACCGGAAGTGATGGAGACCTGAAATTTTCAATATATGTCCAGTGTCG
>JANSTX010036652.1:0-10509 GCA_027564355.1 Penthetria funebris | reverse complement strand
AATGGGCGCCAAATTTTCTAGATCTCCTAAACCGGAAGTGATGGAGACCTGAAATTTTCAATATATGTCCAGTGTCGGAAATGAACTAGACCTCCCAAACAAAGTTTGGCGCTAGCTCGTCAAAAATTTTCCATATTTTACTGGAATTTTCATCAAATCTTTACAAGAAAAAAAAAAAAAAACATCATCATGGTGACGTCACAGAAAAAAAAATTGTTTTGAAATTTCAATTTTTTATAGAGAAAAATTAAGTAGCAAAAGTAATAATTTAGTAATTTATTATCGGAAAAAAACAATTTATATTTGGCATAAAAACGATATGTTCACATAAAGCCTGTGGGAAGGGTAGGTGGGGGCGTAGATACATGTCTGGAAAATGAAAATATTCTCGTAAATGTACGGAAAAATTCAAAAAATCGTTTTTGGATGATTATATTTTACAAATTTTGTATTGTTGTTTTTGTTTTCATCGACCACCATAGGATTGAGTTGAGCTACCAAGTGTATCAACAAAATTTACATAATGGTGCATTTAGTTTTGATCCTAAAAGCTCGATTGAACCACATTCTACAGCTCGTTTCTTCGTAACAATGACCACCATACACTCATCCACATCTGAAAAACTTCTTCATATAATCAATTTTGGAAGCTAAGGTAAAAATATGAGAGCCCAAATACATTAAAGTCAACGGCGCTTTGTCGGGGAAATGACAACAAATTCCACAAACTCATATTTGTGCAGCGTGCCGGATGCATTTATCGGAAAATTTAATGCCATAATCCGTGCCAATGTTGGCCATATTGAACATTTTAGATGAAATTTAATGTATTTTCAACACTGTCTAAAAATATTGACAATTAACAAAACTCTACAGCATTAACGAAAGTGGAACGGATATGGTACGGTCTATGCAACTTCTATATTAACAAGCTATGTCTGGTTATGATGATGATAAAGTCTGGTGGTTATTGATGTTAATTTCTGCAATGTTATTTAAACTGAAACTATGGAACATGAAGAGCATACGATTACACCTGTGTAATTCAAATGCTAAGAAGAAATTAACATAATTTGTATAGGAAAAATCACTGGGTTGTCAATAGACTTCAATCCAAACAATTAGATAATTGCAAGAATTATTAGTGTTACCAGAAATGTGTACACTTTAAAAATTCAAATTTTACAGAAATATTAATATATTTAATAATCTTATAATATATAAGGAGTATAGTTTCAATGGTAGGGAATAGAATGAAGTAAGGATACTGAGCAATGGCGGTTGTTCGTTGACACCCTGTAGCGTAACAGTCGAGATGATGATGAATTAACTAGAAAATAAGTTTACTTGTATGATTTCAAATTAGAGTATTGAAACAGATACGATACTGACCTATTTAGATTCAACTGAAATTTATCTATTAAGGTTTAGTAAATTTTTATATTAGAAGTATAAAGGAGGCAACCACATACACTAAAGTGGAATGCTGCAGAAAATCCAAATAAATAGTTTGTCTTTATATCAATTTGACATTATAAATAGTCATGTTGTTAAATTTCAGTCAACATTTAAAGGAAGACAAACAATGCACCCTGTATTATATAAAACCACCCCATAATTTTCAATAGTTTAACCATTCAAATGCGCATGATTTAATTTCGGAAAATATTTTCATTTTAACTAAAAAGAGGGTGGTTGGCAGTACATTTGACATTTACAGCGACGGATTATTCCAACAGAAAATCATCAATGTGATGTTGTTCTGAGAGTGGGAAAGTTTTTCTTTTTTTTTTTGTGAAAAAATAAATAAATTTAAGGATATTTTTCTTTGTCCTTTGTTTTCTTGTTTAATATTTCCTCATTACTTTCATTAAATATCTGTCTAAGGGTATTATTGTTTTTACCTTACAATTTACATTTTTGAAAAAATAGTTTAGTGTGGTGTTTCTAATAGTAAAAGAAAAATAATTTCAAAAAGTTTTTAATTTGAATAATTTTTGGATGAGAATAAACCTTAAATTTATAATAAAATAAAGAAAAATCATGACGACTTTGAATAAATAAAAGGATAAAAAACTGTTTTAGAGGAATTATATATCCTATAGGTAATATTTAAGTGTATTTCATTAATGGAAATGTTTATGTAGTTTTGAGAAATTAAAAATAGTAAAGGACAATGAAAATATATTTCAAAATGAAAAGAGTCACTCATTGTTGGCAAACATTTCGAAAATGTTTCAAAGAATAATCTAATTAAGGGGGTGAAACAAGTATATGTTACACAAATTTAGTTAATATTTATTTAATCGATTCTCTATTGTAAGTGATTATCGTGAATTCACGATTAGTTAATCATCCAACAACAAGAACTATACACGTAAAAGTGAATAATAATAAAAATTATAATAACACAAAATATCATATGAAATTGTACATAAAGTGGCAACAACTCGTATGAAATAACATAATAGAAAACCATAAGGGAATAATGTTGACATGAAAAGTGTAATTAAATATATGAAGTAAATTGGGAATTGTGCAAATAATTTAATAAACTCAGAATTTCTGTAAATACACGCTGAAACTATACAAAACTAATAAGGTCTACAAATACAAGAATAACTTTTATGTGGACATTCTGTCATATTTGGAATGCATTATTTAATTGTCTAATTTAATTGTGTAAACAAAATACCAGTCTATCAATAATTAAATCTAATTAAAATTAATAAAATACTTACCCATCAACGTTTGTCTAATTCTCTAACAAATTATACTTGCGTCCATAAAAATCTATATGTAAAACACGATAATGATATGCTAATTGGTGAACTGCAAAATATTTGAAATGAACATGAACTTGGGTGCATAGGGCGACACTATGACCAGTTGAAGGCGATCAGTGTAAAACAATAATGTCATATTAGTGATAATGTATAGACTTTGTTCAATAATATTCTCCTTTAAATCACATTTGTACCCCTAGAAATAAAAAATATTTCAATTTAAAATAATTTATAGATAAGACAAAATAAAACGATATTTGGTCTGTAATTTCAATATTTGAGTTTTTTTTATCTAATGCTAAGGATCAGATATGGATTTTATAGAACTATTAGATGAATCACTGAGCGTATTCTGGTGTCAACAACATTCCATGTTTGATTCTAAAATATTGATGCCAATGTCATTGTCGACCATGCACGGTTTGATTGTTGTTGCAGACAAAGTTTGTACTTGTTATATTTTCAACATTTGCAATTAGTTTAGAGTCTAAAAGAAACAGAGGTCTTAATGTATGCAAACGATATATTGCTTGACAACGAACTGTTCAATAATTTTAAAATATGTCTATGAATTGTTGTTTGTACTTATTATAACATTTTTACTATGTGTACTCGTATAATTCATAGTGATGTCAACCTTATTTATCTTAACTCTTTTAACATATATATATTATATATATAAACAATTTTTACGTTATAATCTCACGAAATCAAGTTTTTTGATAAAATCGAATAAATCTTTTTATTAAAACAATTGACAATATGCATACATCCGAGAATAGTGTATTCCTTATGACTAAGAATATAACTTTGTATTTTAAGAAGACAACCACATATTTCTTTAAGGTTTTTCAACATCTTAAGTTGTGATTTTTTGATTACAAATTGAAATAATCGAAAGACAATCGAAGAGTGTTGCCAGTCTCTTAGTTGTATAATAATAAATACTTTATTTTATTTTTATTTTATTAAACAATTTATAAGAAACAAAAGAGTTATTACTTCAGAATTCTGCACATACATACGAGTGACACAAGCAATATGTTTCAATATAAAATATGTATAATATTACAATTGTTACAAAATATATGGTGGCAATTTAAAATTATTAATTTATTATCGGTGTCGATTTAAGTTAAAGAAATAATTTGTCATTTATTTATATAAACAATCAAATGGTAATATTGCACAATAAGATCATTAGTCCTTAAGATATGTATTATATAGAATGTTCAAGATAAATGAATTTATTTGTTTGGAGCACAGCCATCAATTCCTCGACTCTTAGCACTAATAGCATTTATCCTTAAAATATGTATATAGAAGTGTTTGGAGCACAGCCATCAATTTCTGGACTCCTAACATTAAGCGTCCATTGTCATGAAATGCAATTAGTTTTTGAATCTAAAATAAACTTTTTTTTTTAAAATTAAGCAAACAATTTAGTTTTTATTTAAATTCATCATTTCAGGTAATAACACCACATAAATGTGGTGACGTTTATCTATACGATATTTTACCGTCATCATCAGCATCATCATCAAATCGTAATAGTCCACAACAAAAATTATTAATAATGGCCGATCCAGACGCATATGATACACCAAAACCAGCTGTTCATATAAATTATGATTCACCGAGAGCATGGAGCTTAACACCACCAAAAGATTTAGTAACATCCCGTTTAGACGATTCATATGACATACCAAGACCATCAACTGTTTTATCACAACATAATTTAACACCGAGCAGTTCAAATTCATCATTATTAACATCGGATAGCTTAAGTTTATCATCATCAAATCGTTCATCATTGGCAATTATGCAAGATTATGATATACCAAGAAAAAATCCACAACCAATAAGAGGTTCGACAACAACATCACCATTACCACCGATACCGGCTTCATCATCAATATCATCACAATTATTATCACCGGATAGTAATAGTACCTATGACATTCCGGCAATGCAAAATAATACAATTGGTAAACAACAACAACAACAACTGCTACTGCAGCAGCGGCAACAGCAATCGCAACAAAGTAAAAAAGAATTACCATTGGAATTATCATCAGCATTAGAAACATTAGCAAAACTTCAAAATGAAGCAACATCAGCAGTTACTAGGTATATATGATCGTTATTTATTTATTATTTTTTGTTATTATATGCAATATGGGGCCATGTGTCCGTGCGTGTCTCTTATATGTTATCTAATATTATTGAGGTAGTTTACCTATATGACCTGTTGTTCGGATTAATTATAGTATATCTCCTTATCACATCGCTTTAAAAACACCTTCAGCAATGGACATACAATTCCTGGTTTAGGGTATCCATCAACAAACCCTTCATATATACATGTGATGGTAATCAAACAAATCGCAACAATGGACAATTGTTATTGAATTTTATTTGTTAACCCACAGTGGAAAGAGTATGTCGATAGAGCCTACATTTTCTATAGTCTACACTAAAATGGGGCCTGTAAATTGATGAATGAATGATCTCGTAGAAAGTTTCAGCATTTGTTCGCATTTTAATGTTGTTGCTTGTTAGAGGTTCCGATAACCAAATCTGTGAATATGTTACCACAATAGCATTTTTATAGCATTAGTATTTTTATTTTTTATTTTTCGAAAATTCTAAAATTAATGTTTTCTTTTTTTTTTTGTTTTTCAATTTTTCCTTACACGCAGATTACTTGGCTTCGTTTCACCAACATGGCGAACAAAACAAAATTTAGAACCAATATTAATGGATTTAAAATTGGCGGCCGTACGATTACGTACGGCATTACATGATTTAGCTGAATTTGGTGACGGTGCACTTGGTAATGCAGCAACAGCCGACGATAAAAATTTGCCATTGAAACTTAAACCATTAGTCAAGGCATTACGAGATGCTGATAAATTAGTACATGAAGCATCACAAACCTTAGATTATAATGGTTGGACAGTTGAGGTATTGGCTAAAACTGAACAAATACAAAAATTACATGGTCCACCAGATAGTTTAGATCATTTAATGGCATGTGCACAAACATTAACTGAAGATGTACGACAAACAACATCATTTATACAAGGAAATGCAACATTATTATTTAAACGTACAATTAATAATGCACAAAATAATTTTAATGATAATAGTAATAATAATAATACTAGTGAATGGCTAGAAGACTATGATTATGTAAGTTTAGAGTCAAAAGAAATGTCAGCACAAAAAAATGCTGAAATTCGTGATGCATTGCCACACGATCTTCAAGAGAAATTCGACAGTATATGCAAAGATGCAGAATCGGTTGCAATTTCAAATAATAATGATAAAAATGAATTAAATTCAAATGATAAATCATTATTGGTTTATTATGCAACACAAACTGTAACCCATATGGGTTATTTAACACAGGCAATTGATGCATTCTTACAAACTGTTGAACGTAATCAACCACCGAAATTTTTCCTGGCCTATGGCAAATTTGTTGTTCTTAGTGCACATAATTTAGTTAATATTGGCGACATTGTACATCGAAATGTATCGAAACAGGATGTTAAAACAAGAATTTTACAATGTGCAGATTCATTGAATGAGGCACTAAAATCATGTGTGGCAAAAACAAAAAAAGCTGCACAACATTTTCCTAGTGTTACGGCCGTCCAAGAAATGGTCGATTCCGTTGTTGACATATCACATTTAGCATATGCTTTAAAAGTTGCAATGTTACAGGCTGTACAATAAAAGAAATTGAGAATATGCGGCGATTGTTTTTTTTTTTTTTTTTTGTATTTTCATGTACTTAAATTGCATAATAACGTGTTGGAAAACATTTGGCACATCATCATTTCTTATAATATGAGAAGACACAGCTATGAAACAGAAGAAGAAGCAATTATATATAAGGATGTGATTAATGAAATTTGTATATTTAATACTATATTAGATATTAAATGTATTAAACGATGTAAAACTATATATAATTTATAAGTTTTTTTTTTTTTTTT
This sequence comes from Penthetria funebris, assembly GCA_027564355.1. Lineage (NCBI taxonomy): Eukaryota > Metazoa > Arthropoda > Insecta > Diptera > Pleciidae > Penthetria > Penthetria funebris. Next base: position 3,716 of record JANSTX010036652.1, on the reverse strand, counting down.
TTATATATTTTAGTAGATTTAAGTATAAATTTAGTGGGTAGAGAGATTATGCCAAAGCTCCAAAAATATTGTAAAGTATTTTGATTTTTTTTTTTTTTGTAATAATAATAAAAATGAATTGTATAAATGGAGTAAATGAAAGTAGGAAGAAAAAAAAAAACAAAAACAAATATTAAATCAACAGAAAGTAATACTAACCTTATACGTTTCAAATATCCCTATAAGGATAAGATGTGGGTGTCAGTGATGGAAAAGTCAAAACAGTAAACCCAATCGTCAGCTTAAGTCCATTGAAGGTGTTGGAATATTTTTCCAATTATCTATAAAATTAATATTCTAACATTTTCCATGTTTTCTCAAAGTGATAAACACATATAATAACACTCTTACTTGCAATTGGTAAAAAGGTGAATGAAATTCCAAAACAATTTACCCAAACCCATTTTAGCTACTGAGGATAAATCTTCTGCATTTTAAGCTATCTGCTTTTACTTCTTTATCAGCTTTGGGGATCATTTGCTTTTAAAAAATCCGTAACAATTCCGTCTTCTAATGAAATCATTTACTAGTCGATCATTTAAAATAATTTTCTCGTCACCTGTAACGAATAAAATAAATTGATAATATTTATATGTAAGAATTATTAGGTTAAAACAAAAAAAAAAAAAAAATCTTGACAATGATCAGTCAATAGCGACACATCAAAACGGTGAAAACTATGACCTACTCCGTTTGGACTCCGTTCAGGCTAGAGACACATTCAAATTTATGTAAAAAAAAAAAAAAAATATTTCCATTTTCCTATCTACACAGCAATGTACACTTAAATCGAATGAAAGAAGATTGTAACGTAATTTCCATATTGGATCCTAAACGTGGTTGTGTACAACAACCAAACAGTCTGATAAATAGGGCACTGTTAGTTAGAAAGTTGGCTAGAATTTTTATAATTTGAAAAAAAAATTACAAAATAGAAATAGTACCGATGAAATACCCGTATGAATGTGTACCAAAGTGAATTGCTTTCATTTCAACACAATGGGAAATATCGATCGTGTGCCAATATAGTGGTATGTGGTACATATAACAAACATCCGACATCAAATGCCAAACCAAAGACAAATAATGATGGAAATAAATTGGGGAAACCCATGGGTGATTATGAACTTACATCTTTCCGTACACTGATGATATGTATTCTAATTCACCCATTCGACAAATAGGAAATTTATAATTTTTTTTTTGTACCTCAATAGCATGTCATTGACAAAAACTTATTATGTTTGAGGAGACATCAGTTAGAGGTAAAATAGATTGAACAATCTATAGATGGTGTAGTTGGCCAATCGCTTATACTTTAGAAAATCTATGAGTTAGTTAATACAATTATTAAGATTCTAATGGTAGTTTCTCTATCACCCCCCCAACCCCCTTTGTTTATAATGATTAATATTTTCTTAAAGATTTAATAGATGTTTTTTATAATAAATAAATGTACATAAATTGCTTAAAAATATATTGAGGCTTTATTTAAATAAATAAAATAATAACAATTTTATAAAGTAACAAATTCCAATAGATTTTATTAATAAAAACAAAAAAAAAAAAAAAAAAAAAATAAGACAAAAATTAAAACTGCCAAATTTTTATAAATTCAAATTTTAGTGTGCATTAATTAGTTTGTTTTTTATATGAACAGAACCTATAAAAGACAGAACAACACAATAATTAATAAATACCAATGTCATATAGGAATTAATCATAACAATATTGATAAAGAACAACGCGAATAAACACTTTGACGAGAGTCTGACCGATAATCTTCATCATTTATTCAAACACTATATGAATCAGTAACTGAAAATCTGTACAAATTTTCTACTGAAATATGTAGTTTATCGGATAAATATTTGAATAATTCGATTAAGTGGTGTGTAATGTCACAACTACCTCATTTGTTGCACAAACAAGACATTAAATATAGATTGAGCGACCTCAATACGTTTGTCGGGGTCACTTCACTCATCTAACCTGTATATTAATACATGTTTTCAATCTTGTTGATACATTCAAATATCAACAACATTTCAATTCATTCTAATTTGGTATGTATTTTCAAAAACGATATTTCATGGCCATAGATCAGAAATAAGTGGCAACATTTGAGTTATTCTAAGCCGATGAGTAATAAAATTCTGAAATAGATTGACTTGAATTATTAGTAGCTAAATTTTCGTACAGTAGAAAAATGGCAAAATATAAAGTATAAGAAAGGTGATGAGATATGTACAGGTTCAAGTGGTAGCAAGTTTTTAATCGAATAGATAGACATAGTAAAACATTTTTCTCAGATCATAAACCATAAAACATTACATTTTCTGCAATGTAATCAATGTAACATACACGATCAATACACTATAAATGAGTTCATCCATAGGTAGGTCTGGTACGGACCCGTAAAGGGTTTCATAGTAGAAATAGTTTACGTTGAACGTGATAGAGAAGATCTCCTTCAGCTTTGATCAGTTTATCGACGCTACCCTATTACACACCGGATACACGAGATTGCATTATTATATTTTATTCTAAATACGTTTAATATATTCTGTCATAAAAACAAAACTAATTAAAAAAAAAAAACATAATAACACAAATATTAGTATAAATAATATTAAAAAAAATTATGTAACTTTTAAAACCATATAATATGTGATATTTATATAATGAATTTTTTTTGTCTAAAATATTAAAAAATTAAAGCGGCTAATATTTTAAAAATATTAAAATTCAGGTCCACTTCTAATTTATATTCTATTCTATTTTCTATTTTAAAAAAGTTTAGAAATAAGTAATTTGTTTTTTGAATATTTACGGATAATTGTAATTGATATAATAGAATAATGGGAATCATTGAAAATGTCAAACATTTTATTGTACATTTGTAATCTGGAATTACAGTTCCGGATTGTTAGAGGTTGATATAATATATGGAAATAACGGTCGAGCAGAAACGAAAACACTGTAATGATAGTGGAATTGACATAATTACTCAACTTTATAGATCATTACATTGCCATCATGAATTCAACAAATATTAAATAATTTGAAATAATAATTTAAAAAAAATGAGATCAACAACACCATCCCAATCTATATGCAGGAATGGGTAGTGAATCTTTTAAAAATCAATGTTCTACTAGAAACGTATTCAGTTTTTCTAATATAAAAAAACTAAAAGTTTTAAACGTTCGTACATGTTACAATAATTATCGATATGTATAGTATTCGATTAAGGATCAGGATGTTAACTATATATTTGAAATGAATTACATGATAGTAAACCAGAAATATGTTTATAAAATATATATATATAAATAAATATGTGTAGGTATATAGACGACAAATCAATAATCAATTATTAATAGTACTATTTTATAAATTACAAATTAATTAAAGAATGCAATGCAATTTGTAAATAAAAATTTTTACAATTATATATTTGGAAAAAAGGAATTTAATAAAAGTTTATATTTTCTTAAGCACCTTAAGGTGGGAAAAAAAATACCAGCTGAAAAATTCCTTATATTTTAAGTAACTTATAGAATCTAGAGTACTCGTATATGTACATTACATATATGTATATAAATATCAGGTTATAATTTTAATGTTTCTAATTACCCTATTTTGTAAAATTAAAATTAAATTATATGTATACT
>JANSTX010036641.1:0-13374 GCA_027564355.1 Penthetria funebris | reverse complement strand
CATTGTCAATTATATAATAAAAAATTAAATACAAACATAAATTGCCGCTAATAAATTTACAGTGTAACTCTCAATTCCGTTTAAATTTGACATGTATTTAAAAACACAGGGTTTATTATCGATAAAAAATTTGTCTTAAATATACGCAAATTAACCTTACGAGAAACTTGTGTTGATTGTCGCACTTCACATCGAACACCTGTCGCGCCTTTTGAATGTCTTATTCGACGTTTTTTTTAAATATTGTAATAAGCTTTTGAATTCAATTTATTGCATAGTTAACAAAAAACCTCTTGTGATCGTAAATCGTTTTATAAGCGTTGTTATTAATGATTTTTCTATATTGATATTTTTGAAAATTTCTTATAACATCAAATACCTGATCATTACATACACGTGGTAAACTCTTATAAATTTACTTAAAACCTATAACTGTTATACGCAGACTATATTACATATTGTAATATAATTCATACAAAATTAAGTATAGTTGTTGGACACAAGTATATTTGCATATAAATTTCATTGAATATGTACAAAATGTATTGCCAAGTAAATTTTTTACTATTAATTATTAATGCCAATCAATTTAAAAATTAGTCTTATTTTCATCAAATCCACTTGTATTAATTAATTTAATTGATATATTTATGCAAATTTCTCAACATATCAAATATTTAAACGTCACATACAAGTGATATGTCTAACAAATGTCTACATAAATAAATTAACTATACATTTCCGTAAAACTGTTATACGCAGTCAATATACTATACAATCATTTCTTCAGTATTTAGTAAAGTTTTTATGTAAAAATCTATTGCTAATTAATTAGTTTTACAGTACATTTGTAATAGTACACATTTATTGCAATTATCATAAGAAATTGTCTGAATTTATGCAAATAATACATTGCTGAAAAAATAACTAGTATAATTTGCTATAGCCTTAGGATGGCCTAACAAAATCACTTGTTATTGCCAACGGCCATGTAATATCAGATTTAATGTATTTAAAAATTAATCGTTTGTCTATGCGACACACGCTAAGCAAGTTATTTGAGCAAACAAAACGTTGATCAATCATTACGATATGATGATAGTAATATATTCGTTTCAACAGAGTTTACCAATTTTACTATTCGAATAAGAATGAATTTTCTCTTTTTTATTTTAAATTGTAAATACTTGAGGCATATTTTGCTCTTTTGCAAATATTTGCATAATAAATATATGTATAACTATAATAATCTAACAAAGAGCTAATGGTTTTTAAGAAAAAAATAAATAAAATAAAAGATTAATAAACACGAAGTTATCTATTTTTACATTTTCAAATACAAGTTCCTTTAAATACGTATGTTAAGCAATCATAAAATATTAAATATCTACTTTTACATATTAATAAAATAACATTAAATATTCGTACATAAAAATGTCTACTTTTTTTTATTTTAGACTTTTGATGAGATGGCTAAAATTTGATCGTATTCATGTTCCCTGCTAATTAATTTGAAAGAAAAAAAAAGTATCTAAAGATGGATTAGCGTGATCCATGTTTTACTGATTTGGTAACGATACGTTAGCGTTCACATTTTAAGTGATCAGTAATGAAATATATTTTTGTGGAATATCATAACTTAAAAATTTAACAACTTTTGTATTACTGTGACATACAGATAGGAATTATTACAAATTATCTATAATGAGGACACTGGAGAGCACGCTCTAACCTCTCTTGATGTTAATAAGAAAGTTGATCCTGACTTTTTTCGTTCTACATCATTATGCACACTATTAAATGGTAGATGAGTAATTTAAGACTCTGGATCAAAGGGGCTAGGATATGTAAATAGTATGTTTATTACACTGCTTCAGTATAGTTTTATTGCGGGTGACACTCAACACCATCAAATTTGCTTACATTTTCAAATTACTACAAATGCAAATAATATATCCAATTGCAATTATAGATTTTTATTTACTTGCTTCATATTTTAAATTAATTTTTATTTCAAATTACAGCAATTTCACACCATACAGTACAGATTTTATTCATTGTATTTTTGTGGACCCATGATGGGTATCGGAAAAATACTGCTCCATTGGTATTTTGAGTATTATATAATTGAGAGTAGATCTCAAATTTGCAAAATTAATCTATTCATTTTGTGAAGTTCTATAAATACAAGTACATACAGGACCATAGATAATTACAAATTTAAAATTGAAATATTTAAGAACGTAATTTATTTTATGTTTATAATTTTCTTTGATGAACCTCTTTCTATATATAATAAATCAAATGAATTGTATACACTTTTCTCATGTCAATTTTATGTTATTCATTTCTTTTTTTTAATATTTTTAAAATATTATATAGCCATTCGCAAATGATGACTTGCTGTTTATATTTTTTTATATCGCATATAACATTTAGCATTTGAAATGTATAATTAAAATATACATTTTAGAATGTATCTTTAAAAGTTATAAAATTTAGTTCTATTTAATGGTCATAAGACATTTTTTAAACTAGACTTTAAATAGGAAGTGATATGCCTAGTTGGTCTAGGATAAGGAGCAAATGAAACTGCATTAATTATGTTTGAACACTTGAACTACAAGTATGAACCATTCTTTTCATGATTTGCTAGATTTTTGGAACAAGTTAATTTATATTTGAGATGATTGTAGATCAAAACCATTTCGAAATGACACTTGAATATGCCACAAACTATGCCGTACGGGATTGATGTGTTCCTCATAATATATACAATATATTTTTTTCTAATTATATCTTATATTACGGCACAACAGTCGAATCGCTACTTTTTTAATCTCTCTTACTAACTTGGTAACCAAAAAAGAGATACTTGGAGTTTTATTGAAATTATTTGCAAGTATTCGAATGCGAAAGTAAACATTTCAATATAAAAGTTAGTAGATAACAAAAAGTCTATTTGACATTCTGAGTATCAACTTCGAAAATATTGACCACATGAATTTTTTTTAATTTTCTTATCACTAGTTTCGACGAATGTCAGTGGTTATGTATGATCTATTAACTGAACGTTTGTCTCATTTCTTATCTTACCACTGGCAATACCTTCTTAAATTGTGTCCCCATCCCGTCATCATAATTTATTTGAATAAAAGCTTAAGTGAAAAATCAAATTTTCTTATATCACCACCACTCATCCATTTTCATTAGAAAAGAGAGTTTTCCTTTATATAATTGCACATTTAGTGATTCGAATTACATATAACGTACATAGCTAATTAAAGCAAATTATTTAAAAATTCTATTCATACATCCCAACAAAAAGAAATGTTAGTATTTTCATGGCAAAATACAACATAACTATAAAGTCGTACCTGAATTCATATATTCCCATCATTATTGCCATCATTTAAGTCAATCCAGTATATGTGCTTTGAATCTTAACTGGATAAGTAATAGTAATATTTTTTTTTAATACAGCCTTTTATTGACATTATGCTCGTAATAATTATACATTGCATATAAAGCATTGAAATAAAATTGTAGACCACACAACTATTATAATAGTATTTTTTCAATGACATTTGAAATTACACCTAATTTATCTAGAGATATTATTAAGGGTCGTTCTACATGATAGCGTTTCATACCAAATTCACTGTTACAAATATAGAATCACGGCGAACAGTTTATAGTGTAATGTATGCCTTTTATCGTGAACGGCAACTTTCAAACATTCCTGATTACATGGTACTAAATTCTTAAAAATTCAAATTACCGTTACAATTTCACAAGATTTTACCAGTTCTGACGTAGTACAGTTTTCGTAATATGAGGAACAGAAAAGTAGTACAATTGTAAGTGAATAATTCAATTAAATTATATCTACATTAATATTTATGAATTCATAAAAAGAGTAAAAGCTTCCGCATTTCGCTGCCTAATTTCTGAAGATAAAAAATTTGCTTATCAAATTAGTTCTTTTAAAAACTTCTTATCGCATTTTTTTTTAAATTAAAATTGTATTTTTATTATTAGTTCAATAATGTATGGTAAGAAAATAATTATTTTGCTTGATATTATGAAATGATTCGAGATTTTAATGTACTATTTTATTAATTGCAGTATGGTTAAGTGATTGAGTAATACGAGTGTACAACAACATAAATGACCATGTGGAAAAAAAAATTTAATAAAAAGTTCAAGGAATTAAAATGTAAATATCAACAAATTCTTGTGGTATGTTTACATACGTTTTTTTTTTAGGTAATTTAATTACAGATACTATAAAATAATTTTTTTTTCTATACATCACTTAAGGTGTAAGATTTGGTAGCTACATATTCTATAGAATTTCATAGTTTGCGACAATAAACAAAACTATTTCAGTAGAAGATGTTAAATATAGTAAATAGATACTCACCCACCCACATTGTTCAACCGAAATTGCATTAGTATCAAATTTGAAATATACAATTGTGTTCAATTATCAACATGATTATCATATGTCATTCTTTCACATAAATCTTGTATGAATTACCAGTGATACCATAAAATTCATATGACGTACAAGAACTACATTTTTTTTTGCCAAAACCTCATCACACAAGGCACATTTCGACTTGGCTGGTTTTGTCAGTTAAAATAGATGCTATTTGGGACACTGTAATTTCTAAATCGGTACATCAACAACCATTACACCCTCACATTTGCGCTGCGGCCAGAGGTAGCCACTTGATCGAGATCATATTCCATATATATTATTAAAGATCAATAAAAACTAACACAACAGATTCAATTACAAATTTTCGTATATATGTAAACTGCATTGAAGGTTGCATTATCAGAACAAATTCCTATAAATATACCTACATACAAATTGAATATTACTATATGTTAAGTTAATTACCAAATATTTATTAACTAATGTTATAAACTACTTTAATACAATATTATTTAAATATTTGATAAAGTTATGAAAAAATAGGTTAAAATTTAAACAGGTAAAAAATAATTGGTATTTTTCCTTTGGTAATGAGAACAACATCAGTGTTTTGGAAGGTTATAATCAACTACATAAACGTTGGAGAAAAACCAAAATCATGTTCATAAAACATGTCCCAAACATTATTTTATGGAAAAAAACCACAAAATTATTTAAATCTACTAATAAATAATTTTAAATATCTATACGAATATTAAAATAAAATATTAATATCGTTTAATTTTAAAAATGCTTACTTTCATAAGAATGTGTCTTATAGGTTTGGTAATTTGTGTTTCATTAAAAAAATGCTTACCTGAAATGAAGAAAAAAAAATTTATTACATTTTTTGATTTTAATAAATTTATTAGAAGCTTTCAAATCGAACAATTAACGGTTCATCATTTGGTTCGAATTAAATTTACTTAAGTACTTTTAATGATTCCCTTAAATGTATAATATAGAACAATTTTTTCAAAAAACCTCTACAAAATGTTTTCAAAAAACCTCTAAAGCTTAACTATCGAAAAAGCTTCAAAGCTTAAGTATATAATTTTGAAAAATCTTTTTGTGATGTATACTCTTAGGACATTGATTCATGCACGTGATCTCTTGATTTAATGTGCAGCATATCGAGAATCACTTCTGACCATAAGTTTTTTATAAAAAGCAATAAAAAATCAGTAAACCGTAAGGATGTATATATGGTATTGAAGTTAATGAATAAACTGATACTGTGGTAAACAATAAAACCTCGATTATACATAAGAACCAAGTAGTACCAAAAATTTGAATATTTAAAAAATTGAGCTTACAGGAATGTTGGAAACTGGCAAAAGCTGAATAAATAAAACTCAGTAAAGTTAGCAAACACAATGGTATCTTATTTCCATTGAATTTAACAACATTTACCAATAAATCATACCCAAAATTTGTATTAATAATGATCTGATCTTCAATATACAGGAAATGTCTGTAAAGTAACCGAAGCGACGTCGAGACAAATGAGTTGGAAAAGGCGAGAAGCACTTCCGAAAATAAGGATGAGGAAATTTGGCAATATAAAAGCATAAACTCTTTCGTATCTTATCATTTGATAATCTGCAAAAGAGAAACTGTACGAGCCGAGAACGATAGCAGTTTCATTGAAGTTAATTTTAAAGGATACGATTTATGGTGCTCATAACGAATAAACGATCATTTTTATATCAATTAAAAACTCAGTCTATAAAAATTTTACAATTAACTTTTTTCAAGTCAATACTCTTGTAATTTTTGTATTTATTTAATACTCTCATCAGTTATATTTGTTCGGTATATTTTTAGTATTTATATAAATATAAATAAAATCTGTATTGTTGACATTATTAAAAAAAAAAAAAAAAATCAATAATTAAATAAACATTGAAATTCCATAAACCTTGCAGATTTTTTTTTCTTCATTTTCACTATTTTATTTCTAAATATTTTCGTTCAGAATTCGTAATAGACAAACAGGAAAAAATCACTGATTATATTAATTCATATCAATATTCATTATGGTATACTATTATATAATATTTTTAATAAAAAGACAAACTTATGAATAAAATTATAATAATGTGACCATCAATTTATTTTTTGTATGTGCATTTATCGATGTCGATGAGATTTAACAAAATAAAATTAACTTGTCGCCCCGCCATAAGTCATAAGTTAAAGAATAAAAAATATCTTAAAAGCGTTTATGTACGTTCCTTTGTATATCCTGTATAGATAGGTTGATACTTTAAATAGATAACATTACTTAAAAAACAAAAACGGTTAAGCTAAAATGTTGGCTGATAATCGGTAAATTTTACATTAAGTGAATATGCATTTAATATCGGGTTTATCGTTTTTAGGTCTTTTGTTTTTTCTTTCGTATGAAATTCAAACATTGAAATATTATTGAATTTACCATCACTAATAAATAATTGTTGAACTGTTCCCTACAGAATTTAGAATTAAAAATGCGTCTTTGAAACATTTATGCGTAGGCCTATTTGTGAATATATATATAGTTCATCAGGTGCTCTAGTTTCAATTATTTGACTATTCTTATCATGTTTATATGATCAATACATGAACTACTAGGTCATCTGAAACCATCCTATTCTTTACGAATACACTGCGTTCCAAGACTGAACTGATTCTATTGTGCATAATCGTAATCTTAATCTTAAACTGCGCCCCAATTATCAGCTTCGCTGAAGATTACGCCAAGGCAGTTGGTTTATATTATTGCCACATGAATTATCCATATATTTGAGTATTATATAATTATCAACAAACACATGTCAACGTAACTGGAAACAGGAAAATTATATTTACTTATTTATCGCCTATAATCATTTTTTATTTTTTTTTGGTAAGTTTCAGACTATCAACAACGAATATATGGATTTGAGTCATTGAATAAAACTTAAAAAATTATAAATTTTTATAACTTTGTAATATTTCAGTTTTCAAAATTGGCCAATAAATATTATGACCAATAAAAATGAAAAATTAATTAAAAATATAAACGCAAATTAAGACTGAATATATAAATAATTCTGAAATCTTGTCTTTTTTTAAAAAGATATAAATATTCATACTAAAAAACGGACTTTTTAAAAGCGATGAAAATTTTGTTTATTCCGTAAATTATTTGTTGAATCATCGGATAATATTAGATTCTTTCCTATATACTAAGTCGTATTAAAATCATAGGTCATACATTGTTCAACACATATTTTGATTATTAACTTAAATCCTAAAGCTCATAGCTATCGTATAGAGTCACATTGTTAACAGAAGTGTGTAAATTTGACATTATTTAAAACCAGTTCTTTTATTGAATTATACTTTATTATGTATATGGTTAGCATATCGTTAATGTTGATTTGTTTTGCCAATGTAACCAAATTTTGTAGAAATTTTACCTATTGAAAAATGCCCATAATTTTTAAAGTATTTAAAATTAACAAAACGCTCTAAATATTCATACGATAATCTGTTGTTTTATCGAACACGCCGTAAGGTGCGTCGGTTGACAAAGTATTTCTATAAATCTGTTGAGATATTCTTGAAATGTTTGTTTATCAGTAAATAAATGTTTATTTACCAGTACGGTCGTGGTAGTATATGTCGAGGAAACTATAGCTATAGAGAAATACTTTATAGAATTCAATTCAATTCAATTCAAAAATCCTTTATTAAGTTGAATTGAATTGAATTCTATAAAGTAGCTCTCTATAGCTGAAGTTTCCTCGACATAGAGAGATATATAGAGATACATAGATACATAGAGAGATACTTTATAGAATTCAAATTGTACTTTAAGTGTACCTAAATATATAATAATAATAATATAATATCGTTCTTGACTGGTTTGATCAATAATGCATCAACATTATTGTCATCCATGTCCCATGCATATAAGTGCAATTATAAGTAATCGAGCTTATAACCAACAAATTTTGCATGAGTTAAAAATTAAGATAAATTAATTTCAGAAAGCTAATTTGGTTACTTACTTGTGAAAGTAATCAAAAGCTTTAAAATTCAAATTTAAATAAAAAAAATTCTTTATTTTACTGACATTTGTACAAAAAAAATACTTTAATTTTTTTTTTTGTAATTGGATTCAATTCATCAGTGGGATAACGACGCACTACTCATTCGATACGTATAGTTGACATATTGATATAGTGTATAGCATGGTGTTAAAGGGGTTGGCAATCTTGGATAGGTCAGGTTTGTTTCGGAATTGTGTCTGGAAAACAAATTACTAAAACCAAATTGCTATAATTGTTGGAAGGAGAGTGGAAAATTAAGGGGATAGGGAAAAAACTTAGTCAAAACCTAACACAATGTCGCTACTGAATAATTAAAGTAGTTAGGTGAGTGTCAAGACTAATTAGTCAACGACACATTAATTGATGCTACATTAGATCTTTTTTTCTATGTAACGATCTAATTCATTGATTTAAATTTAAATTATTCACTTAAGTATATATCATATTAAGTTATACTTTACCCATAAATATTAAGTTTCTATTATTTTCGTGTGGATAGTTTACTATATGAGATTACACCATTGTGAACTGTTCACAATTTATGTATATTTGTTTTAACTAAGAAATTTTCATTGGAATTTTATTTAATACAATATGTATATATAGATATCAAACCCAGGACATTGCTAATTTATTTTATGAACTTTCGCAATTGTGAACTATTCACAATTTGTGTATGTTCTCTTTTATAGAAATTCCATTACACTATTCAGAAATGTAAATATGTTTGTTCATTCACACTTTATCCATAATCAGTTTCTAAATTGCACCTTAAAATCTGATTTTGTTTCAAAATTATATATCTTTTGAAATTAATAAATGAACCATAGAGTTGAACCGAATAAAAATCGGGTCAATTTAAATTTTTTGTTTTTAATATTATAAGTTTCACAAATACCAATGTATTTTACAAATTAAAATTATTATTCATGAATGAAATCGGATACAATTACGAACAACGCAAATAAATCTCACTATAAATTTAAATACAAAAAAAAAATGTGTAATCAAGTGATTTGAATTACTATAAAGTTGTACAAGTGTTTATATACAAAATTTAAAAATGTGGTTAAAATATGCACAATATTAAAAAATATTCATATTTTTTTTTTTTACAAATTACTGATATTATTTACACTGTCCAATGATGATTATCATTATGTTCATAATCATCATGCATAATTGAACATTAAAATTAAATTAATAAATATATAAAAAAAAATTACAAGCGTCAATTACTTTATTAAATATACAAATTGGTGATTTAAAAATAAAAGAATATAATTTTTGCTTAAGTTCTGTTGTGATTAGCCCTCTCTGTCACTATCCTTGAAAGTCAATGAGTCCTACACATTGTATTTTATTATCCAATGTTAATAACAATATATATTTTACAACTAAATCATTAATAATGGCTCAAAAAATGTAGTCAATATTCGAATTAATTACTTCTATATGGTTCATGTCGTTTGTTTGTGTATAACTAGCACTAGTAAACTCTTGCTAAAATGTTTTTTTTTTTTAGTTTTCGAAAATATTTATAACACACATTTGAAAGCTAGAAACTTATTAGACATTCAACTGCGTTAATAAATAAAAATCTTTTAGATCTTTTTGTCATAATATACTTTAGAAAACTGCCATATAACATTAAATGTTATCAATTGAATAACTAGACAACAGTAATAACGTACGTAGATTTGGTAGAATACTATTACAAAAAAATTTATACTTTAGCAGTTGAGATTTTAAAAAGTAGTTCAAATCATCCGAACTTACTCTAATATGATTTATTTCTGAATTAATTTTACACTGAAAGCTTTTTACATATTCCTTTGTTGCATGTATAAAAGAAATCAACAACTTTGTAATTGTAAATATTACTTAAAATGCAACAAAAGTTGAAGTTTTAAGGAAAAGATTTACGAAGCTTTACTAATTAACGAAAAACGGACGAAAAAAATTAAGGATTTTTTTTCTTATTTATCAACCAAAAACGAAGAAGTTTTCGAATGTGAAATTTTGCACGAATTAAAATAAATAAGTAATTAATTTAATTACAAAAATGTCAGTGCGATGAAAATTTTTGCAAACACCAATTTTTATTATCATTTTCTTGTATTTAAAATAATTTTTAATTTCAGTTTAGAGCAGGTTTTTTTTTTAAATTTCCTAAAGTTTATAAATTCTTTCTTATGTTATATTTAATTTTAAATTTTGATCGATTAACGACCTGACGTCCCCAAAAGAAAATATTTGATGATTGTGTATGAAAAAATGTTTGCCCTATAAAAAGGTTCATGTCATTGTTGTACATTTAATTATCCTCTTAAGCGAAATTTTCTACAGTAGTATTGTAATTAATAAAGTAAACATATGTGTATTTATCTACATAAATTATCACATTATAGTATCTAATGAATATGTTTAAGAGTATATACCGTCGCTAATCATTAGTAACTTCGAAATTTACATAACATAACATTTATCAATGAATGTATTATTCGTTTATTATGTTGATTTAATGACATATAATTTTTTTTATTTTTTTGTTATCATATAACAATATTATATTATTAAAAAGATGATATTAAATCAGCTCTATTCAATTTCTATACGCAAATACATTTCATAATTTGTAATAATACGATAGACGACAGTATGACAGCACGTATATATTTTTATGTCAGCAAATAATTGAACATGCAAACAATCGATCACAATTCTATAATTTGTTAATTGTAAATTATTATATTTTTTTTTCTCAATTATATATCTATGTACTACTATTGAATTGACAATATGGAATGTATCATAATTTTATTTCCAATTATTTGTAGCAAAATTTAAATAAATAATAGCACTAATAGTATAAATAAATTGGCAATGAAAATTTTGAGGAAGTACGCATTATTTTGAAAAGATAGCATATATTTTTTTTTGCCCCATCATATTGAAATATCATTACCTATTACATAATCTAAACTATAATTACATTTAAATAATTAATGAAATTGCATAACACTAGAAATTTAAATACTTGTATTTGAACGATATCGAAATGTTGAACGGTCTCAATCTCTCGATCTGCTATCTCTCTCGCTTACTCTATCCATCTCCTCTCTTTATCTAATTCTCTCGCTTACCACTGCATAATTAACTATATAATAAGAAAACCAACGGCAATATCTTTGAAGTTTGTTCGAATTTCAAAATTAAAGTAATTTGCAGGTTTGATGTAAATGATAATTCATTCATAGAATCCTGCAGATCCATTTTACCTTCATTTTAGCTATAGATCCATTTTACATCTATTTTCAATCATTCATAGTTTATTCAAGCTTTTACCTTGATTTAAATTCAAGATGTGACTGTTACTTTAACTCTGTCAATATTGAATCTATTCATAGGGCAGTAATTATTGATATTTATAACAAAATTACAAACTAATATCAGTTGATTGTTATTATATTATCTCATGCAATTAATAAATTTCAATATTTTAATGTAATACAAAAGTTGTATATTTACTTGCATTAGTGAATTTGTATATCAGTAAATCATAATAACGTATATTATATGGCCTAAATGACAAGAAAACAATTGAATATAGAGTTTTGACAACTGAGAAGGAAATACGTACTTGAAACTTATTACAACGGTATAATATTTGGCATATACAACTAGTAAATTTTATACTACACCCAGAAAATTTTAAGATCATTTTTATAGATAAGATTATTTGCGAATAAAATCATTAACTTAAAAGTAGAAATCTAATTATTGCTGCATTAAAAATTGTTTTCTATATTGGCCATGCAATGGTAAACATGTTACACGTGGTAGTTAAGACTATTTCTATTGGTTTAAAAATTTACTGGCCTGCAGGTCAATATATGGTTCTAATCTGCATCTTATCTGTATCTTCTATCTTTGACTTCAACTCAAATAACTAAATACTCGTTTGTCATATTGGACACAATTCAGAATCGACAGATAAATTATAAATTTACTTAAAATCAACAACAAAAAAATTATTTTAAGTGTAACAAAATGTCTATACAATAATTTATTATTTGCATTTGAGTAAGAAGATTATAAATTTTTATTACTTAGATAATTGTTTATTCAGCAAAGTCATCGAATAACATATTAATTGCAATGACTAATTCTTTTATTTTGTTTATGTTTCTAAGAATGTACTTTAAAAATAAATAAAATTTAATTAAATTTCACCATATAGTCGTTGTTTCTATGTATATTTCACAAATAATTGTGGTTAGCAATAACAAATTTAATTGATTCCAACATCAAAACAAATATGAGTATGGAAAACGAATAAGATTAGTAAAAAATTGTTTAACTCGAAAAATGCCAATAGATTTTAGGAACGTAATCATTAAATGCAAATTTGAACGACCTTCATGTACCATGTGTTATCCATAATTTGATAATACAGACCTGGAAGGAACATGGTAATGAAAATTTGTGTCAAAATACGAGTTGCTAAAATATTAGTTTCGTTGGTCTTATGCCCAAAATAAATGCATAAGAAACTAGTCGAAAGTCTCTGATAATTTTATAAAATTGCATCCTAATAAGACCGACCAACATTATTCTTATAAATGCATTAAAACATAGAATAGAAGTTTATAATGCAATTGAAAATAATTATAAGAATACTATTTTTAGATCATTTAAGTCAATGATCTTTAGTAGATCAAGAAAAACTTGAATTGCATGCTATAATAGTTAATCTGTTTTAAAAATCGTTTGAAAAACCTTGTTTATAATATAATCGTGTTT
>JANSTX010036619.1:1837-13376 GCA_027564355.1 Penthetria funebris | reverse complement strand
CAATAATGTAATGTAATGTTAATTATCTATTTGGACACATGATCTTTATTTAATATATCTGTTAAAAATATTATTGTATATAATAATAAAATTTAAAATAAATTAATAAACAAATTTTGATGCGAACGGGTCATAGAGAATCATCCAAAAACAAAGCGACTTAATACCACCATTTATGGTTTAAATTACATGATTTAAGTGCATTTCTATAATATAAACATTTCGGAAATTTTTCAATGTTTTTAAATTTTCATTTAGAAACAATTTTTTTTTTATTACTTTATATTATCCTATTAAAGTACTACCGAAAATATATATGGTGATACTAGAAATATATATAAATGCTTTGGAAGTTTTGAAATAAAACTTAACTTAAAATTATCATAAAAACCCAAAAAAAAAATAAAAAAAATATTTACATAAGTCTATACAAAACAAAATTTGTTTGTTGATATTTTAAAGGCTTTATTTTTCTTCTACATTTCACTTATTTTGCTGAGTATGTAAATTATTGTCGAGGTAATAGAAAATATAATATAATCAAGTAGAAATATGTTTTATGCTAATTTAATTTTTTTATAAATTAAATCAATAATTTCATTGCAAAATTGTATTTTTATCTCTCATTCATTACTAGCATTAAAGTTGATAAAGAGCTTCTTTCTATACGAACACATATTATATTCAATCGTCATGATATGATTCTATTTTCAGACTTAATGAAAGTGAAATTTTGTTGTTGCATATCATGTGAAGTTTTTGAATTATTGATAAAACTTTAGATAATGACTTTTATTGTTTACCATATATTTCAATTTGGTTGCACAGTAGAGAAATTGGATGCCTCAAAATTTTGTACCATGCTAGAAGAAACATTTTAGGTTAAAAACATGTAACTATGTTAACATTGACAGAGTCTAAACTAGCAATTTCAATCTGTTCTAAAAGAAAAGTGCAATAAGTTAATTTTATTGCAAATTTTACAAATTTATCAAAATATATATAGTAATTGACAGCGAATAGACAGAATCAGCTTTTAGCACGGTTCAAAACTAACTGTTCTAATATTTGTTATACTGCGTCAATATTGCATATATAATGTAACTATTAACATTGACAGAGCGTAAACTAGCAAAGGTGATCTGTTCTAAAAATGAAGTGCAATAAATTGCAAAGTTTACCAATTTATCAAAATATATAGTAATTTTATACAAAAATAAATTTAAAAACTAATCATATTTCGGTTCAAAAATAACTATTATAATATATCTGCCATTCTTGCATTAGTACATGCTGCTATCCAGAAAGATATTCTATTTTGTTTGGTCGACATTTTTGGAAACTTGAATTTTGATAGTTCATATTTGGTAGTCGTGAAATATGTGTTAAATTTTTTATGGAAAAATACTAAAAAAAAAAAAAAAACATGTTTTAATCGTAAAAATATTTTATCACAACCAATCATCAATTATTCTGACTATTAGCAATTTACGCACAATTTTTGCTAGAAATAGGGTGCCAAAAAAATGGGCTATGTCATCATCATCATCGAAACCTGCACGCCCCTCGGTCGCATAGGGCGGCATTACAATGTTAATTTACCGTTTCAAATATGAATGTAACATGAAATGTAAACTCAAATAACTATAATTAAAATTTACCAATTGGACAATATAAGATCAATTATAATTATCCAGTTATACATTTGACTATTTCAATAGAGTAGTGCATAAATGCCCAGTTGATTAGTTTGTTGTTCAATTGTTTTTTCAAACAGTCGACAAACACGACATTAACACCATCTTTTTAGCCTAAATCACATGTCATTACTGAAATGTACCGTGATCGAGTTACCGGTGACAACGCGTGTAGGTAAAGTTTGGTTGAGTAACCTCGAAGATAGTCGACTATTTAATTCGTCACCAATGTGTTACATGTGGCAGATAAATACAAATATGGATCACAATGTGCTATAAACATTGCATTTGTCCTAGAAAGTGTTCAAAACAATTCATCAAAATCAATAACACGATAAAAAACTTTGTGGATTAATTATGCATTAAAGATTTACATTTGCATCCATTTAAAACTAACCTCCACGAGACTATTCAAGGACAATATACATATTGTTATATAACTATCTGCATGCCATCTATTATAATATCCAACAAACATGAAAAATCGAGAATGTTGAATAACAATCCAAATGATCGAGAATAGTATAGACAAGTGTGGAATATTACTATTGACAAAATACCAGAATGTTCTCAATACATATTACTCCACTATATAAGCAGCGGCATAGCAGCCCAGCTAACAGATTATTATTCAATAAAGCTTCGATAAAGAATCTATACTATGAGAAAATAAGATTCATATAAATTTGTAAAGTAAAATAATAATTTGTTGTTATAATTTGTGATAATTTTTCTATTGACAGTGATATTTTTAATATACTACGTAATAAAATATAGCCTTTTCGATAGACGCGCGCGGTTCAATTATTTAAAAAAAAAAACAAGTAATCGGGATAAAAAGATAATACTACAAACAATTCATTCGTTCTTTAATGATATATATGCATTTGCGACCTGATTCTTGATATCCTCACATCAAATGAACAGGATCCGAATTCGGTAACGCAAAGTTCTTCGATTACTAACGGGTACCAGAAGACGTAGGAGAGACTATAGACATATTAGTAACCGAAGAATTTTCCGAGCTACAGGTGTCGAAAGAATTGATAGAATGCTTGTTAAGCAGGCGTTGAGATTTTTGACCAAAATAAGAGTGTAAGAGAGTCCAAAAATCTTGGCGAGTCGATAAACCATAGGATGAATAACATCCAATATACCTCTATCATCTGAATGTTAGTGATAGACTATATAATAATTATGATTTATCAACTCTATATACTATCAACGATCCAATACTGATACGTAACTTGTGTGTAACGTCGAATAAAATTATAAATGCATTTACGAAAGTCTGTAAATACATCACAATATCTATCGACATCGATGCACATTTATGTCATGCTTAATGAGTATATACTAGATTTTCAAATCCTATTCATGTCTAACATTGTTTAATTGAATAAAACTTCGTTCGAGTCTCCTATGACGTAGGTTGACGCTGTATTGCTAAGTACCAAAAATCTCGTAACCCCGTATCTCTTTTTCCTACACTCGCTTCTAGCTCAAGGTATATTATCCCCTCTATAAATTAATTGATTATTAGGACGAATTATTTTACAATGTTGTACTTATGTTAATTGCATATAGAAAAAAACCCTATAACATAATCATTGTGAATACTGTCTACATGGCTAAATATGTTAAAGATTATGCTGTAATAGAGCTTTGCAAAGCTTTACTTATTTAACGACAAAAAAATATATATAATTGGACGAGTAAACGAACTTTTTTTTAAATACAAAAACTAGGAGGAAAATTCAATTTTACAGGAAGAGACAAAAATATAAAAGTAATTTAATTACAATAATGCATTTTAGACAAACAGTATTTTTCATTAGAATTTGTCATATATTAAATTATTTTTAATTTCAATTTAGAACAATTTTTTTCAGAATATCTCAAAATTTAGAGATGTACTAATAACTCGTCAATTAACGTATATTATAACCTATTGAAAGTTTGATTCAGTATAAAATTTCTATGTAAATATTCAAGAAATTGTTGTAAATTTAAACAATCTCTTGGTAAATTTAAGCAATCTCTTAGTAAATTAAAGCAATTTTTATACGTTTGAAATTTTATCGATAAAATTTTTAAATATTTATTTGCTTTTAAATATAATATAATAAAGCATTTGTAAATATCGAATATTTTTTATCTTTTGCTTTATTTAATTACTTATATTCGTATTTATTTGTACAAAATTACAAACACGAAAACATAATTTGTTTTTTTTTTTTCGTTGTTTACATAAAGCTTCATATAAAGCTTTATTACCCTTATATAACGTTTGTAAATCATTTTACATGCAATCATAATAAGTTGAAAACTTTTATTAATATTAATTTTATATGGACAATTTTAAATTAATCACACACTACGTTAATAATTATAAAAATCATAATTTACTGAAGTTTGAATTCATGTTTAATAGAATGCAAATATAAATTCAAATTTATATCTAAAGTTATTATTCAACATTTTATGTTAGATTCCACCGTTTAGTTGCCCACCTTTTCTGTTCAGAAGTTTTTATCACCTCCCATATGCTTATTACTTATTATCCTATTTAAATTTTCTTCAAAACCACTAATTTTATAGTATATCGTTAATTTATAAATTCCCACATTCATTTAAAACATTATATTTATGACAATTTAAATTAGTTGTACAATTCATCAATAAACTCTTACTTAACTATTTAATATAAGTTAATATTCAATAATATTTTAAAAGGAAAATAAGTATAAAAGTTGTGAACACAGTGTTTAGAGAAGCAATAAAATTATTTTGCAGATGCAAATTATAAAATGCTTTAACAGCAGCAATTTACTTTAAGAAATATTTTTTTAAAAAACTATCAAAACATACTCTTACAAATATCAGTGATAAATTTGTTGTTGGTAAACATTAAGAATGTCTGTCAGCTTAAAACATTTAATTCTCACATATGTACTGTAATGTTAAATTTCTTATATGATGGACAGTATGTAATATGTACAAATATATTTAATAAAATTCTTAAACTAATTTAAAATCCCCCTATTTCAATTAGTAATATGTTGTACATCAAAATGTTATTTCAATGACATCACATTATATCGTATGTATGATACATTTATTTAATTTCATTTATATTTAATCATACATGAACTATTATATCAATTTTTTATCTTTAAAACTGTGGAAAGAAAATTCTACAAAAAAAAAAAAAAAAAAAAAAAAAATGGAATAAAAGTGAATGCACAAAAGTGCATTACCCACTATGGCTAACTATTGAATGGATTAAAATATTTTTGATAAATGCCGCTTACGATAACGCCACATGTCACAAATTAATTATGTGAATTAATATACCAGGGGTTAACACACATATGTAAATAATTGTAGCATTAATATAAATTGTTTAATTAAATAATAAGAATATAAACAATTATTTTTTTTGTGTTTATGCTATAATAATGCATTGGGATGTAAACTGTAGACCTATGATCTTTAAGTAGCACAGATATTCATTCATTCGAATTTTAACCAAGTTAGTCAAAAGTTGTCATCAATTGCATCATCATTTTTATCAGTTTGATCAAAATTATCAGCTTTATTGCTTGAAATCTCTCATCAGTAGAACAACTTAAAATTAAAGACGAAGTGAAAGAATTGACAAGTACAATATAACAATAACTTAGCCAAATCAAACCTCTTCGTAATCAGCAACTATTTTAACAAATTCAACAACATCTTAAACTTCATCATCAACATTAACATTATGGGCATCATTAACATTAACAACAATACCAATAAAATCATGATGTTGTTGATTTTATTGGTGTTGTTGTTAATGTTAACAACAACAACAACAACAACAACATCTACCACATTAATAACACCAAAAAAATCAATGACATCAACATCAATAACATTTCGTCTAGAAATCTCTTCTACGCTACAAGCTGTGTCTCAGTATCTAAATTTTAACACACATTCATTACAACCTAACTAACTAACATATACAATATCTATCAATACATATAATATCGTTTTAATACTATCAGTAAAATAAATCAGAAAAATGCAGGTACTTATAAAATTCTGGTATCCAACAAGTTTCATCCATTATTTGTGAATGATACGTTCGACTCGGCTCATTCTGATTCATTTGAGCATCGAACAAGGAAAGCCCTTATAGCAGATGAGAAGCTAACTCAAGTAATATCGTATCGGATTCTAGTGTTGACCGTCAACCCCCCCCCCCCCCCCCACTTGCACTTTCAACAGTATTCCCGAATTCTAATGAATATTGAGAAAACTTCAAATTTCCAACAACAACAATTTTTATAAATAAAATCCATATTCACCCTCAAGACTAAAAAAAAATCGCCTCCAATCTGCATAACCTCTGTCTTGCTGAAATATATCAATTATTAATTATTTATTTTATATTTTAATGTTTTTGAAATTGGCGGTTTTGAAAAAATCATTATCCAGTCTATTTTTATTAAAAATTTCAAATTTTTAGCAAAATTTTGAATGTCTCTTATTATAATATTGCTTGAATTGCGCAATAATAGACTTGTACTTCAATATTTAATTTCTTTTAAAGGCAGGGTGGGGGACAGTAAACACAATAAATAATTTGACAATGCGTTAAATAGCGTACTGCGGTTACGAATAATTTTTTTTTATTTTTTTTTTAAATCTATGCAACTAGTCCATTGAGCACGATCCAGACAGTGGAACTCTTATCAAAAGTCGGCGAAAAGTATATATACTGTAATTTACCATTGAGTCAATGTTTGACTATGATTTTTAAAATGATTTTGTGATCCGTACATGACGTTTTAAGTTCGACTCCACTAACTCAACTTTTATTATTTCTGATGCAAAATATTATCAGCACTAACTGCCTAACTCCGAATTTGATTTCGCATAAGAAAAAACTTTAAATCTTCGTGTATCCGGCCTTATGTGAACAGAACTGAGCAATCTGAAATGCGAATATTTTCAAGTGCTCGATAAAGTACTCCGTCTGCTTGTTACTGGATTGATTAGGACATTCGATTATTCAGTAGTTTTCCGATCAAATGGTAAAAATTATGATTAACTTGGTTTCTTAGATGCAAAATCAAATTATGAATCTGATTGATTCAAAATTTGCATTTTAAAATAATTTCCATTGAGAAAATACTCAAGATTATATATTTCGGAGAATATTACCAACTATGGCAAATTTATTTAAAATTGAATGACTTTCACAAATCACTTATGTAACTTTTTTTTATTCCAGGTTATCTAGTAAGAAGTGCGATTTTACCTTGTTGCGAACATTTGTTGATTTCAGGTAATATACTCAATAATAACATATATACATTATGCAATCTATTTAAATATATGATAATAAGTTTATACTTAATTAACGATCAATCTGCATGACATCATTGGGGGTGGCGGAAAAAAATGATTAAAAATGGAATGTTGACAGTAATTTGTTCAAAAAAAAAAAATGTATACGAAAAGAGTACCAACTATTATATGATGCAATATTTGGGGTTACTTTCGGCGAACTGATGAATAGTAAGATGTATGGCGAATATAAAATAACAATCGTATTGATTAAGGAATGGTTATGAAAATAGTAACCAAATAACATCCAGGTTACTTAATCTATATTTGTATCCGCATGTTGTCACCTAAAACTAAATGACAATATGTTGCAATAAAAGTCCAACTGCCGTCAAAGTCAATTTGAATGTGATTTCTCTTTGCCATATATATTATCATGGCGATGTCTCTGCTGAGAAAATTTTCCCCTTCTTTATTTTGTGTTATACTAAATAATGGAAAAATGGTTGTTACTCCCTAAAAATAACTTTAATATTTCAAAAAAAATTAAAAATCCGAAACACTTCACTCTTAAGCTGTAAAGACTTCTATGGTGATGACCAAAATCATCCTCATGAATTATTTGCGGATGGCATAGTCTTATTGATTATTGAAATACAAAAACGAGGTGCTAATGCTGCTGAATGTGTTGAACATTGAATCTTGTAGCAGAAACATGTTACCATCTTACTGACCAGATTGTTAACAGCAAATATGGTTGGAATTGTTTTGACAGAACTTCAAAACGTGTATTTGCTAATTTAGGTATATTTGATATTTCAGTGAATATGGCAATTAATTAAAATCATGAAGTTGAGAGACAAATACAATGTACATCGATGTAGAATCACTTCAATATCTACTTCATTTTACTTAATTAGTAAACATTTTATGACTATATGACTACTGGCATGAAAGAAATGTGTTATGCGTTAAAGACCATCAATAAAAAGGATCACACAAATGACATAATTCTAATCTTATTTTCTACAGTAATATTCACTTAGTAGAGATTAGAAAAAGTCAATAAATTCCAAAGAGAGTTTACTAGGTCTTTAACTGGGTACATAAAATATGTACTTAGAGCTAGTGACTTTTGTCTTTCATTTGATAATAATCGTATCATTTCTAAAACAGATAAAATCACTATTGTGATATACACAACAAACAGTTCTTTCTTAAATTTTTATATTTTCTTGAATGGGGTTTTTTTTTTCTTCAAAATATATAAATAAAAGGTTAATCACATAATCCGCTTATATTGCCCATACTTAACCAAATGCCTTATTTTGATATACGACTATATGTAATGTTTTTACCATATACTAGAAATGGTAAATGCAACAACATATTCTTTTAGATAAATGTTTAGTGGAAAATTAAATTTGAATTGGGTGAAACAGATGTTAGAACATGAAGAACAAAAAAAAATTCACACCATATCATACGAACTTATCACATATCATGCCATTCCTAAAGCCTCATTCCAATAGAGCATATATATACATATTAGCAAGAAGTATGTTTGTTATTTAATGTTTACAGCTGTTTAGTTAAAGAGAAATATATTATAGATTTTATGTCACCATAAGTTTGTTTTTTCCTTATAAATGTTTCGGGTTCTCATATATATATGTGGTTACATATTATATAAATTATAAACCAACTCGTGCATGCCGTCAAATAGAACTAAAATTATGTTCGTCACTAACATAATCTCTAAGAGTTCACCATAACTTATAAAATAGACTGCATTTTTGTTCTTTTTAAATCGAGAAAGCATCTTACAGAGTAAAAATGAAACAAATTACTGACAATCATCGCATGGTCCTTCGTGCCGATCTAGTTATTTTCGCTGTAACTATAACTGGAGCTAGAATTATAATAAACTAAGATTATTTATTCATTAATATTTGCATAATGTACTAATTAAGTCATTCATTTGATTTTTTTTTTTTTGCTTTATCGACTTGATAATCATTTTATTTATAATAATTGGAGTAAATACGATAATTAAACAGTTTGTTATAAGAACATTTTTAGTATAATGTATATATTTACTGTCCTGGATACAATTAAAACATTGTTCCAATTTAATATACTTGTAAATACGTTAATTTCCGTATATCCTCTGCATGTTTATATATAGATAACGTATTATAGTTTTGATAAATATTTGAGTTTTTTTCTTCTTGTAAATATGTTTATTTGAACGAATTCACTTTTACGTACCCGGGTACCGTCAGACATAAAATTTAAAAACCACTTGATATTGTTGCATAGAATCAAATTAGCGGTACAGATGACATTTTCCATATATGTTACATATTGTATAAGATTTTGAATTTGACATAACATTACTACCTCAAGTGCTTTCAATACGCAAACTGAATGACGTCGTTGGTAGAATTGAGTCGCTTATGTAGAATGAGGTAGAATTTATACTCGCTAGTTTCAAAGGGATGGGTATGGTAGGAAAGGTTAAAGTCAGGTTCATGGCTATAGGTACTCGATCATAGTTCTGATTAGAGTTCTCTTTATCATTTTTATATGACGCGCTATATGGACAATATATACAAGCAGGTTGAAAATGATTTTTTTTTTATGTTAAAGTACTTTTTTAGAGAGTGGTTAGTTACCCTTAAATGTTCGAAACATAAAATAATGTTTATTGGTTCATAAGAACGGCGGTTAAGGGTGGGAACATGTCTGGAATTTGTGAGCGAAGGATAATTGTGGAAACACGTCTGGAATTTCTGAGCATTTCATTTAAATGTGTGCAGATAGTAAAATTCCACTCAATGTGACCCAATGTGATTGATATGTGAACTATAGTTTTTCATAAGTGCATTCATGGTTTTGTTCAATATTGTTGACCAGACTGGTGTCATTATTAGATCGTCGATGATAGAGTAATTTGCTGTTATTGTTAAACAGACAATCATTTCCGGCGAGATGGTTGATATTCATTGGGTGCCTTCTACTATACACAGTCTGAGAATCCGATTATCATGCTTGGCTTAGGAACATTCGTCGAATCATTCAATATCATTAACTCTGTATAAACGATAATTACTGATGTGTTTATATTTGCATCTAATAATCAAACGAAGAATTTTTTGTTCGGGGATTCAAATAGTCTCCATTTAATGAGAAAAAATCGTTGAACATGAAACAAGAGCATATGACAACAAGGGCCTAATTACCTTATAACCCAGAATGTTAATACTTTTGTTAACTCTACTCTATCTTTTTAGAATCGAAAGTAAGGCTAGTTCTGATTCGATTGCCTGACCTTCGTTGTGACACATGCGGACAAGTAAATTATCCCGTTCCCCTAAAGTCGATGGTTTTACATTTTGCAAAATTTATTATAAGTTTCCAAACTTCCATCCATTCACCTGTTACTTCTATACGAAGTTTCATTATGTTAACCGTAACAGTTAAATTATAATATGGCATAAGTATTATAGTATCGGCGTATTCGAATTTCTGGAAATATAGTTGACAGAAGCGATACAAATATATAGTATATAATATGGTAGCACAAACAGAATCCTGAATTACATCTGTTGGAATTAAAGAAGTTTGAGAGGTGCAGTTATCGTGAAATATGCAATTGAACCATTTGAATATAATTCGATTGAGTGCAATGTGTGTCAATTTACATTAATCTTGTTTGTTGATCAAATATTTATTTAACAAGGCCAATATACACTATGATAGTTTACGGCAGTACTGCGGCAAGTTAAATATATAAGTTGAACGAAATAGATTCACATATTTTAAACTTGTTGTTAAGTGTGGTCTCAGAAGCACTGACCTATTTTAACCGCACATCATTGATGATCTTTCTCATATGTTTTATATTTAATGAAAATATTTATAGTAGAGTAAAAAATTGCAAAAAGATTCGCAAAAACAAAGTCGTAGACTACATTATTCCATATCAATTATCCATATTAAGTGTCCATATCATCATCATTATCATCTTCATGTCGATCTTTACTACACGCGAGAGTATAGGTGGTCAACGAACAACCGCCAATGTTCACGATTAGTGACCAGCACCATTACTTCGTTCCATCCACTCCCACTAGTGGTAGCCTCCTTAATAACTTTTCATGCGTAACATTGTTTTTGGACAACCGAGTCTATAGGTTCTTTATTACTGCTCAGTGTATGGCCGATCCAATTCTACTATCTTCGGTTGTCAATTCTCTTCATTACCTCCAGTTCTTCCAGTCTCCATACTTTCTAATTTGATATTGTATTTGACTTGAGATGGTGATATATTCTGTAGTGTAATCATAAATACTACCTAACATGATTATATGCTAATGATTCAGACAATTTACATTGAACATTTGGTCAATTTCCAAATAAAACTGTGGATGAACTTTAAACTGTTTTAAGTGTTTATACTCGTAAATAGAATGTTATGTGCATTGTAAATTGCATTA
>JANSTX010036608.1:0-13376 GCA_027564355.1 Penthetria funebris | reverse complement strand
AAATAGATTGAGAAGTAGGAGGGCCGACCCTGAATAAGGAAAAAGGCAAGGAAGAAGAAGAAGAAGAAGAAGAAGATGCTGAAGTGTTTGGCGGTCATCGCAAATTTAAAAATATCTAAAGTTGTGCATTTTTAAAACAATTGGTACTATTGTATGGATGGGAAACTTGCAAGGTGAAAAATAATATGATAATGATGATGAAACCACATGAGCAAGCACCGAGTCTTAAGTAGCGACTGTATAAATTTGTAAGTTACTTAAATTGAAACTAAGATGAAACCCACTAATTTATAAGTAAGTAGTAACGAGTAGCGTACAATGCGTAAAATTTGAATTGGATACTGTCCAAAATTGATGATAGCAAACATAATATTTATTCTAATGAATGTCATTTAATTAACATAATTACAAACAAATTTATTGATAGGTATGTTTATGTACTGAAAATTAATGACATGTAATGAAAATAACAAGGGACTTCTATAGCTATACTAGTAAAGTCACTACATAGAGGGAATATATACTTTATCGTAACATATGGTATGTCTAAATTCTACCGAGCGCCTGCAGATATTGGAATTAAATTTACAAAAATATAGTTTTGAAATATATTTTGGTTCTGACTCTGTTGTGTGTGTCTATACCTTATCCACTTTAAGGGCATAATTGTATAAGGTTATAATATAAGCTATATACAGACATAGATTACATAAAATTTTATATTATAATATATGCAAGCACATAGTTGACTTGATCTAAAATATTTGCATGTAATTTATAACTGAATTAACGGTAAAATAGGTCCATTGTAGACGAGATTATTATTAACAAGTTAAAGCAATTGTTGATTGATTGTTAATGTACAGATACTGTGGATAAACTCTTATCCATTATTAGATTTTATCAGAGAAACTTGTGACATTCATTAGGAAATTTTCTGTCATCGAAAGTAATATTATATTGTCTGGTAAAATTGGTGCAGCTGAATACACATTTATCAATTTTTATTGATTGAGACGTTTATGAAATTTTTCCTTATCGTAGATGATCATTATTACCTGCAACTTTTATTTCACCAATTGGACGCAAGACTATCTAATTCTGTTACTTATTCTGACCTAGAAACTTAGAAGATTAGACAGTAAAACAACACACTTGTCTAGTGTGGTTCATCTTCTTCCGAATGTGTATAAAATAAAAATAATAATGTAGTTTGAATCAGTAATGACATATATTATATTAAGAACTACCTATTATCCTTCGAAACTAAACTGAAATGTTCGCATATAATACTCGTAGACATTTACTTGTTATAGAAGATTCATCATTCAATTCACTAAAAGTTTCAAGCGGAACAAGACCAAATTTATATGAAATGATATTTTAATGCAAAACACATTATTAATAGTTTTAGATAAATAGTTTTATTAATAATGTCGAAGTATAATATATAGTCTGGTATCATCAAAGCATCGAAAGCGATGTTAAAATAGAATTCTTCATCATTGTGAAGAAGACAAAGAGGTGTATACAGATTACAGACATATAATCAATCGAAGAATTTACTGCTGGAATTGAAAGAATTGACAGAATATTGGATAGAGACTCTGAAAATTCTATTGTCAAATGTTGCAGAAGATATGGTAGATATGTAAATCATAGAATTAAATATGCAATGAATATGTTTCATCCGAATCAATCTGGACAACTGCATATTAATTATGATCTTGTAATTAACATGCCAATATGGTCAACACATAATCAATGAACATGATTACGTACCGAGCAAAATGAAAGCTGAGGATGTATGCATCAAACTGAATTATTTAAAATCGGATAATTATATACATGATGGCCGGTAGACAATATTGCGATTGACTGCCAGTGTTTTGCTAGTCCGTACAAATATGTGATAAAATATGCCATTAAACAGTCTAATACAAAGCATAGCTCAATCGTTATTTTATACAGTACACTCTCCAATTGGAAGGTGATTACCGTACGTTCAACAGTCAACACACGAAGAATAAAATGAGGATGAGTAAAATGGATTGTTTGATAGGGCCTTATGTTGGCGAAAAACTCGATAGAAAAGTAGCGTGCCAAAGTACACTAATTAAGAGGCTGGTATAGAACCGTGTTCCCATGTGTAGTGAAGGTTAAAATCATGATAGAATATAATTTGTTTGTATTAAAACCTTTCCTACATAACGTAATTTATTGTCACATTTCACAAGTTTTTCACGGTTTTAGCTCCCTAATTTCAACTAAGCACTTTAATTAGCTTTTTTTATAGTAAATAATCCTTTCATGTAGGAATCTCTATATCAAGGTCATAACAATAAAAAAATATATTCAATTTCTACGAAACCCTTTTTCGTTTTTCTTTTTTTGAATAAGCGCTTTTATTGCAAAATTTGTAAAATAATTTGGCATTTTTATTTTTGTCAACCAACCAAAGGCAGTAGAGAAATCACAAAAAATGGTGAAAAAAAAAAAAAAGAAAACACAAAACAAAAAAAATAATAAGGGAAAATATTTCAGCATGTGAAAATATCAACCCTTGGCACGTATTTTATTTGTCGGAATTTGTTTTATTAGTTTGGTTTTTTTTTGTTATGTAGCTATGGGCTAAAGCAAAACAATTATTATTTATTGACACGTTGGCTGCTGATATTCTATTTTCTGTAATATACCCAGAGTACATATTTGGATAAATGGATGGATACTATAAGGAAAACCGACAAAGACGTTTTTTATGACAGACAACATATGAGTCGACCGAAAACCGAAAGGATGCTACGTTATTATATTCTTTTAGTGAACATTTTGAGGTGAATATAAATTATGGTTCATTAGAAATATAAATGATGTTTCACTAGAAAGAGAATCTATACTCGAATGGGAAAGTTATTTTTATTTCATATAGAAATTATCTGTTTTTTTTTTTTTTTGAATGAAATGACAAATGCATGGCATTAAACGATAAATATGATCAGTTGTGATATGGGAATATCTGAACCGAAGCATTAATTCAAATTGAATTAGGTAGTGTATCGTATGCTTATGGTTATTTACGAACTGTTTGACAAACTTGAACACGAAGGGATTCTATATACAATGATATGCAGACCGATAATGCAAACTACGTGCAAAGCTTGTGGATCTCGTAATAACTAAGCGTCAACTCGAACAAGACTTATAATTTATCTGTTCACTAGAAAAAGAAAAACATAATGTCTATTACATCTAGACTATTACTATACTTAACTACATATTTAAACAACTAGAAATATGGAAAATTAACTGGTATGCTCATATTGATAAAGTCAATGAAAAGGCTACAATCCTGTGGGCATGTAAAAATGTGGTGGGAAAAATATGAGGTCCAACGCCAGATATGACGAAGTGAAGGTTAAACCAGTGATCGCATATGCATCAGAGTAAAACACATATCATACTTGTATGTCTTTTAATAACGGAAGGTTGCAGAACTACACTTATGACGTCAATAGAGCCGGCACTCAATATTCCTTCACTTAATATATTTCTAAAGGGGGAGTCAATATGCGATACCTTTAGAATAATGAATATAGACAGAGATAATCCTTATATGGACGAAGGCCACTTGAACATTTTAAAAACAATATCACAATTGCAATGAGTACTGATATTATCAATATAACACATAAGTTCTACGAGCCATTTGCAACCTTATAAATTTTCCTTTATAAAGGGGGTGGCGGTATCCTAAGAATAATATTAAATAAAGATAGAGATTACACTCGAAGGGCGAAAGCCATTTAAAAATTTTTAAAACATTACAACCGTAGATATTGGTTCTGCTATTATAATATAAATACTGTATATCAGAATAAAATCCTTCCGCAAACATGTAAGTTAAATCTGAATGCCAAATGTCTTTATACACAATTTTGTGACTTACATCAAAATTATTACAAAATAATTAATTAACAGCTAATGAAAGGAAAAAAGATTTATTGCGTTCAATTGCAAATGAACTGAATAAATTTAATAAATCTTTTCAGCTAAAATAGCAGCTTAACAAAATTTATGCGAAAGGGACAATTTTAGTGAAATCTTTTATTAATGATCACAATAAATTGGAACTAATCAATGTAACGAAATTTGAATTAAAATTAAATAAATTAAGTAAATGAAAGGAAAATCGAATAGGGAATGTGGAACAGAATTAACATGTTTCTTATTTAAATAAACTAAAATTGTATATCATTAGTTGTTACCAAATGAAAATACATGTAGCTGATTTAAAACTTTGACCAAATTTTGCTATATCAATAATAACAAGTGCAACTGTGCGTTTATCATAATTAATGTATGTACACGCACATCTTCTACAAGAATAACATAACTTCATATACAAAATAAACTAGACAACATCCAACCTCGACAGCAACTCCCATAAAAATATACAAAGAAAAAAAATTACCCACGAAAGAAAATTCTAAACATATTAACATTAATGATAGAGGTGTGCTCAATGGATCAGCACTTATCCTATCTTTATAGTAAACGTCTTTGTCAGTATACATAGTCAAAATTATGGCTTTGGTGATCGTCAAATTATGACAAACACAATCCGACTTGTAAGCGATCAATTCTACGCGGGTTGTGCGAACAAGCAATTGACTTCGCTACACATAAAGCGATAGATCCTGACATCAATTTCACTTTTCGCATAAAATTCTTTGAGCCTGTATATGCTGATTTTCTGTATTCCATGGTATTTTCAACGATAGCCGAACTCAAATCTATAGGCACTGAAAATAAAGAAGAACTTGAGAACTCAACGATTACTCAAATAGAATTATTAGACAATCTCCTAAAAAAAATCATCTGATCACTCTGCGCACTATTCAAATAAATGACGAAATTCATAATTATAGAAAATGGCAATGGTGGTTCCAAATTATTAAGCCGGGTAAGAATTCTCTACTTGTTACTCATTACAGACCAATATCTTTTATTTTTGGCACAACATAATTTCAATATTTAATAAGAAACTAACAATCATTGTTGCCCTCGAATGACAAATGGCATTAATTTAATTAAATTAAAATACGTTTAAAGTATTTAAGATCATCTGATACGCATAATCTATCAGTTCCTTAATGATGGAACTTTCATGATAACGATGATTACATGTCCAACTTTTATCTAATCACTGCCGGATTTATTCAGATTTCAACTTTTAACCTATATTCTACTAGTTGTTTCAGATACAAATGTGTTAAATATAAATAAAATAAAGAACATCTAAATGAAAACTTAAAATGAATTAAACTTTGTATTTAGAGGAACTGGTCGATATACAAGTTAAGATACATAAAAGTCTAAAAAATACCCACAGTTAGGTGACGATTTATGTTTGAACTTTATTCCACAAGAAACTATATGACACCGACACGACTCTTGTTCATGTACTTAAATCCTCAATCACTTTTCTGGTCTTCATAATCATTAAATACTACTCCTAAACATATATTGAGAATATGGTAAGTTATTATGTAAACTAAACATCTAGAATGAGATGCGTTCCCCTTTTTTTTCCTGGAAAATTGTAAATTTTGCAAAAAAATGTATTGTCATAAAAGAATTACGAATGAATGAATGAATAGAAATAAATTACCTTTATTTCATGGGAATTACAGTCTAATTCCACCTGAACCTATCTATCTAACGAGTACAATATTCATACATTGAATTTCAATGCATAGAACAATACGAATAAATAATCAATTTTCATTATTTGCATTGTAAATTTTTACAATTCGATAACTGATTTGATTAGAACTCTTCTCGAAGGGTATCACAAATATACAATGTCGGTTAATATTATAAAATCAGATGGGATTTGAATTAAATGTTCAAATGATTGAAAATATAAAATATTTCATTATTCGACATGATGAAGTACATTCGATTTTGTACAAATACATGATTGTTATGTAGTAGTTTGGATAAGGATCAACAATTGACTTCATGAACAAGTACTTCTGATACTGAGCGTGTTGCATTCTAAAGCTTTTATAAATATGATGATGATGATGATGATGAGGATGATGATATTGACAACAATTTCGTAAATTTCATTTGAAATGCAATAGTTATGAGCTTGAAAATTTGTTATATCTCTAAAAGATTGAAAATTTCAGTTATTCCCATATATATCTCCTCAGGGTACACCTTCTTATTTATAGGTCCCAGCAGATGAATAAAATAAAATATAGTATTTCCGAGATTCACAGAAATATAATCTTAGATATAAAAGTACTCGGATTTCAGAATTTATATGAGATTTACATATGATTTATTTTCATGATAAGTTTTCTATAACTTATTTCTTCGGATGGGATCATACAGTGTTTTAAAGTAAAAATCGTAAACAAATAAAAACACTACAAGCACAACTGCATTGAAATATATTACTTCATTATATGTCTGCCTGATTATTTGTTAGGCTACGGTTATTTGTAACATCGGGTTGAAGCGAATTAAGGCAGTAGTACCGCATTATACATTATGAAGGCATATAGGATTTGATGACAATGGAACTATTTGTAATCTTTAAATACCATCATCATCATTATCATCATCATCTTAATATTTACGACTCAACAAGTTACAGACTCACAGTTATCTATCAACTTATCAGTATGGTTGATCCTAAGTCAAACCGTAAAAAAAGTTTCTATGGAAAAATAAATTAATAAATTTGGCCATGGTTCTTTTTGGCATGACCGTCCACACAATACACCTCAGTAGCAATATTTTATTCCATGTAAATCTACATTTTTGGAGAAGTAAACATGAACACCTGGCATGTCGTATAATGTGGGTGAAAAATTATCGTTTTTTTTTTTATAATGAACATTTCCTTACCTTCGATGACTATTCCAAATATTGAACACAATAAGGGCAATTGCTACTAATATCCCACAACTAGATATCGTTGTCATACACACAAATAATGGTAATGATACTTTACGAAGTTCTCGTTCAATAATTGTCCTATCTTGTGGTTGCTAAAAATAAAAAAATAAAAACAGGATATGTGAGAAAATTTTATAAGAAAACACAATATTTTACATTGAAAAGGGTCAAAACTACTTGTTGTTCTAATTTTCAGATAGTACACATTTTATTGGGGTAGAACTTCCAAATTATAGACGTATTTTTGTATTTTTTCCAAAAGGAAAATGCTACTAGAAAACATACTTTTATAGAATACAACTTTTCATATTGCTTTGCCTATATGCTAAAGAATATCAAATCAAAACTAATTTTTATAAAAAGTATAGTCCCTAAAGTTATAGAAGAAGTAAATAATGAAACATCTTATTGGCGAGGAAATTTTGCCAATATCAACTTTTCGTATTGCAATTTACCATAGGAAAATGTGTCATGTTAGATTTTATGGTTCTGAAACTAAAATCATATTTTGTTGCTTGTAAGATTTTCCTAAGAAAATCTAATAAATTGACATACTATAAAAATATTGTATAAAATGCGTAAAAATGCTTAAATAATATACTCGTCGTTACATATAAAAAAAATATATTCAATTATCTAGGGAAAATCCTCGACATTTACTATAACCTCCTCGTATGAATGAAAAACAAAACAGTAAACCTATTTTTATTTATTAACCCATACCATCCACAAATATACCAAACAAACTTAGTATTTTCCAAAAAGACAATGCTCGTACTTACTTTTTTTTCACTTCCCTTATTTTCAGGTAAGTTTTCTCCGAAAATAAATAATTTTCTGTACATGACATTTTACTTGTGCCCTTAGTTTTACTCACTTGAAAATGGTTTTCAATGCGGTGCCAAACAAATGGACAATAACATAAGTGACATATAAATGAGTGAATTTTCTTCAATTGTGGAAAACCCCTAATGTATATATGTGTGGGTATATGTCAACCCTAACATATATGCGTCATTCCATATAGAATATGATTGTCATTCAACTATTCTTTTTATTATTCAATGGGTTAGGTAGGTTTGAGATATGGTGGCAGAATATTTTCTAGCATATAATAAAAAAAAGGAAAATTTATGTAAAATGAAAATGGTTAATCTTAAATATTGTCACAGATAAGAAAATACTGGAAAAATGAAGAGTAAATGTATGAAGTTGAGTGAAGTTTATCTTTTATGTCAGAGAAAGATAGTTTTATTTGGACACTTCTTGTGTTAAACACAATTTATTTATATTCCGACGCCATCTACTTGGTATTTTATTTTACCTAAACAAATATTTGTGTTATACACTGACAGCTAATTAAAACTGAATTTTAATTACAACACTTCAATAGCAGCATGTTTCTAATCCAAAGATCATATCTAAGACTAGAAAGACGATATCTAAGACTAGAAAGTTTATCTCTAAGACTAGCAAGTTGCCTTGTCTAAAGCAAACAAATTCGCACAATTACACTGTTGATTATTGTCAGATGGCAAATTCTTTCATCGGTTTCATTGTTCCTCAGACTAACGCCAGGCATATTTTTAAACCTTGTATATCTTAATTCTTAACTAGTGAGCAATTTATGGAGTTGAGGATAATGTTTCTGTTCAGTATTGATCGGATATTGTCATTTGTATGGGAGTCGCCAATGCAACCTGTGGCTCGAAAAACATGGGCTAGAAGTCTAACATAGGTTCACACTGAGTGAATGTAATAAACAATAATGAAGAATTTGTTTGTGGAAATGTACAGCAATCATAATCTTATGTGATTGTTAGTACTATACTATATATGCACATAAAAGAACATATAAAAAATAAAAACATTACATAACTGTTAGTAAAAGATTGAGCAATTCTTTGTCAAACTTGCTCGTAATTATAGAGCGGCGGATATTTCCAGTGATAATTATTTGATAATTGGACTGATAAAGTTAAAACTTACTGCAGATATCAAGAGAAAAACCACAACTGCTAAACGCATACATGTTGCTAAACATAGAGATGAGGAAGTGAAGCATCGATCAAGAATACAAACACATTTGTTGGCGCATTAAAACAAGTCATTGAGAGCACTCTTGGTTTCATTTGTTATGAAAGGAAGGAATGGATCAGTAATGACACAAGGAATCCATTAACATCAAGAGTGTGATGAACAAAAGCAGTGCGATGGGCCAACATAACCAACCGGCGTCGATAACATATCGCCTGATATGTTGAAGGTTTCATCAATATTGAATCCCAATATTAGTGAAATGTAGTTATTGTTTGATGACATTCTAACCTGTTATTCCTGCTTATCTTGAACTGGGTATAATGATCAAATAAAAAAAAACTAAACCGCATGGTATCATACAAGTTCTCGGCATTGCCGACATTTGTCTGGTATCTGGTAAGGTTCCAGACACATAAGGCTCGCCAAATGAAGCTGAATAGAGCATGGTGATCTTCGCCGAGTTCATAAAAAAATTAAATTGCTCATCTGTAAAACTAATTGTCTATCGATATAATTGTATGACTGCGAAACTTTTGAAATGTGTCACAAATTCAAATGTTCGTCACTACGTGCCACAGCATACTAAAATATTTCTGAATAAATACAAAATAAATTGTGGAAACTGACAGAACTAGTATCAAATACAATAACATCGTGGCGAAGAATCGTCAGTATAGTACCAGGAGTAGAATGAAGTGGTCGACTATTATAGAGTTTACTCAACCGATCTTTATCTGCACGCAATGTCACCGGTAACCTCCTATGGGCCCTCGAGGCGTATATCTGAAGATGATAATGATAATGTACACGTGGTATGGATAGAGCGAAGTGAAGATAATGACCAGAGAACAATGGGGGTTGTTCGTTTTCAGATAACAATGATGGTTGATCGTTGCCGTAGAACAACAATGGTGGTTGATCGTTGCCAGAGAACAATAGTATGGTTGTTCGTTGATGCCTTATGCTGCCAGGCGGAGAAAATGTTGATCTGTTTACTTTGAACTGCAATCAATTCTTTTTCAGTTGCTTAATAACATCAGTTAATAAGACGTTAGCACACACATTGAGATAAGATGATCTGTTTACTTTGTACTGCAATCAATTATTTTTCAGTTGCTTAATAACATCAGTTAATAACACTTTAGCACACACACTCGAACTACCACATTGGTGATCAGATGACGATTTCGTTTATCAGTCAAAAGCGTCTAAGGCATGACCAATATATTCCAAGTATATCAATCTGGTTTGTGGCAACCGCATTATAGGAACCGCCCTGTAAATATCATTAAACTACAATGGGTAACAAGTATGATTAAACAAACATATACGAAATGAAAAATGTAAAAAGCAAAGACGATATCCAGAAGTGATCCACTGGACGGCTTCAAAATAGATATACTTTACCATTTTAGTAATGAGAATGCTTAAAATAGAGTAAGTCAATAATGATACTTGATTTACACAATAGATATTAGATGACACACTGTGAAGAAAATCACTGGGTTCTCAATAACCCTGCATTCTATTATCCTATCTTCATTTAGGGTTTAACGTACACCTATTTCAATCTACATTAACGAGTTTTGTTTCACATTATAATCTTTAAGCATACATTCTCTGCATTTATTGTCATATTAAATTCTGATGTCTAGGAGTTAATACTAAATGTATAGATACTGTTTTCTGTTATAAATGAATGATTAATTCAATTTAGCTTCATTGATGGAACGAAAATATGAATAAATTTATACTACTCGTAAAACTAAATATACATTAGAATTTTTAAACAAATATGTGTCAGGTTTACCGTGAATATTTTACGAATGTCCTTTCATCATATATGGATTCATATAATGGAAATACAGAAACATAAATTTTTTTTACGGCATATATTTAACTGAATTTATCGTAAATAAACTCAATAAGTATATTAAACGTTGAGCCTTAGAATGAGGGTATATATTTATATAATATGACATCATGGTACAAATTATAATGTCTAAATATGTATATAAATATAGATAATATTTCACATTGACTTATTGAGGGATAGATATTAGACAATATTATCCTGATATTTACTAGAATTTTAGAATCCCGATTGCATGCCGCATCTTTTGTAACTTCCTTGCAGCATCACCGTGCATTGCCTAATACCGTCTTAAATACCGTAATGACGTTTTTCATAACCATGATGAGCAAGCAAAAAATTGGTATTCTTCAACACTTTAGTTTCATCAAGTGATCAGTCTTTTTACAGTGTCAGTCATGAACTTATCGCAGCCTCGTTATCCAATTGGATGTACCTGTTCGAGTGGACAACTAGTATCTAGCTTACTAAACCGATATTCTTCATCATGTATGTCACCAACCCAGGCAGCTGTGGGTTTGCAGCTCGCATTCTGGATCTAGCTTTTAGCTTACGTAAACAGACACAATTTCGAACCTGGAACGATAGAATAATGTTACAACCGACGAAACTGGACCAGATGACTCAAGAATTGAAGAGGTACAAACTCAGATGTGGTCTAACCTGTTGACTTGAAGATCTTGACTTCACTGACGATATTTGCTTGCTTTCGCAAACTGAGTCAGACATGACAGTGAAATTGGAATGACTTGTGAAATACAGCTAAAAAGTCGCTAAACGAGCTAGCATAACACCTGTGTTAATTTCATTGGTTCAAGAATAGTTTGAGTTTTCAAGTTTACAAAATTTGTGTTCGTTAGGGTACAATTATAAATTGATTGTTCTAGTTTCATTTGTTGTCGACATATACGAACAGCATTTTAAAATTAAATATGTACTCGCATAATGTATCACCATATGCAAATATATTATGTTCAATACTGGCGTAGTTAAAACTATTCCCTACAGGAGTTTTATTCAATTTGCTCGTATTTACCGGAAAATGTGCTGTTGAATTTCTTTCCGTCGTTTACTTATCTACCTGCATATGACTCCCAAGTGGTTTGGCATACTTAAATTTCTATTAAGGAAACATTATATTTATTAAGTTCAAATTTGTAGAGAATTCTAGCTTATATTTAACCAAGTAAGTGCATTATATACAATGTGAATTTTAAATATCTGAAAAACTTAACGTTTATCATATTCAAAATCTAAATAAAGTGCTTGTACATGAGCAATTCAATTGTCCAATAACGCGTTTTGGCACTCGTCCATTTATATTTTATATTATCTCTAAATAATTGATCGAGTAATCACAGTTATCGTACGTAAAACTTTAATTCCAGTTCGCTTTCATAATTTGTTATGTTCTGGATGTATGCGTCTACGGCTATATCTACTAGCCCTGTCAGATGGACCTTATTATTACTACAGTCGATTTAATGTTGAAATTGCAAATCAGAAATTAAGCGTAGGGTGACACATAAACAAGTATGATTAACACGAATATGGGACTAATATGCAAAGGTAACAATGATGGTAACTAATATGCAATGATGCATTTCACAATCAAGACATGGGTTAGCATGAAGAGAGCTTGACGGTGTTACGTGCATCAAATATCATATTTTGATTGATGTTACAAAATACAAAAATATAACAATTTACAGGGTAATGTAGATCTCTTCATACGAACACGACTAGAAATCAAATAGTAAAATATTCACAAAACAATTAGTAACACTCTGTTAAGATGATGGTATATACACTTACTTGACTGAGATGGTATAGATGGCCACACCATTCGTCACCTTTGTTGGTGTGTTTATATTAATATTTATCAACTATTGAAGTGTGATTTCAGTTCATTTATAAATGTTATTGATTTTTGACAATGAGAGTACAGAATTCGAAATTCTTATATTTTTTGGTAGACCAATTCTTCACATCCTCAAAAATCATCAATTAGAATCAAATTTATTAAACATTTTTATAAACAAATCAGCTAAGTATGTAATAAAATCATTATCTATAAGTTACACTACATAACATTTAGGGACAATCAGGACATCAATAGCCATTAAGATAATAGTAAAAGTGTTGTCTGTATAGATTTAATAAAACGTATAATAAACAAAACCACTAAAATCATTCAATAGTAAGCCTTAGATATAACAAGAGAAGTATAGTTTAATTTAATCTGTAATTTTCCATTGAAATGTGTAAAGCTAGTCGTAGTTATTTAGGTTATTTTATGGAAAAGAAATATTGGAATATCATTATTCTTTCCGCTTATTGATTGTTTGTGGTATAGTATCGTTATTGAACATGACACGCGAATGTGATTACGACCTTTTGAAAATATATCACTCAGTTCTAGGCACAAGCAAATAATATATCAAAGGCATATAGTAGAAATAGCAGTCACATGATGCTATAAATAAAT
>JANSTX010036597.1:0-13378 GCA_027564355.1 Penthetria funebris | reverse complement strand
AAATGTACATTTTCGTACATTTGTGAATTTGTATCAGGAATTCATAATCTTCACAAAATCTTTTTTTTATTTAAAATGCAAATATTTCGGAAACGGTTATAGATAGAGTTTTTGTGTCTGAGGATGAAATGTGTAGAAAATTGTTGCGCATCTTTTGCAATTAAAAGCAATGCCAAAATCTTGGTAATAGCATGAGATTTTTTTAATTTTTAGACTAATTGTTGTTGTAGAATATCTTGCATATGTGTACAAAATGTAGTAGGTATTAGTACGCATTTGACCGTTTACACAATGTTTCTAGCTCTAATCGCTTACGAGATATTTTCATTTTAAATTTAAAAAAAGAAATCTGAAGATTATGAATTCCTGATACAAATTCACAAATGTAAATTTTTCTTCATTTGTGAATTTGTATCAAGAATTCATAATCCGTTTTTTTGGCGCGTGAAAGGGTGTTTCTTCCTTTTATTATGGCTTATGGATTTAAAATACAACAGGCCATTACAGGTAAAAAACTCCTTATTTTTTTACAATTTCACGTACAAAATCATACGTTTCAATATATTAAACGGACAAATTACACTTTAAATTACAATAAAGCTACTAATTATCATTAATTATGGAGTTATTGTGTTCTTTCCTAGACCGACCTCTAAACTCGGATACTACAATAAGCTGAGATTATTAAACTCATCTCTTGTAGCTAATGATGAATTGCCCATGCAATGCCCGTGTCTAGATTTAATCTTAAGGTTTTTTATTTTTTTACAATAAGTAGCACGTTGTGATAGTGAAAGAGATCAAGTATTAATTTTGATTGAGGGTCGCTAAAATCAAAACAATGAAATAATTAAAGATTTTATACGTTATTGTTGTTGTTGTTTTTAATTTTTTATTTCATTCATTAAAATACATAATATGGTATAATATAAGTTTTTTTTTTTACGTAATATTCATAGAATTTACAAAAATAAGACTAAATCTTTTAATTTCATTAATATAATTACAATTTACATTACATACTAAAATAAGTCATAGGCTTTTATATATGTTTCCCAATTACTAAACATATAATAATATACTATGTTTATTCAAACATAGTATATTATATAAAACATTAATAAATTTAAATTTAATATCTACTAATGCTCATTGTATATAATCGCTGAGCTACTAATTTAAATAATTACACTGTTAAATAAATTAGTCATATTTTTATAATACAACAAACAACTGCCTCCATTCATGCAGTAAACATTCCAATTACCAATAAATCATTTTACTATTATAATGAGAGTTTTGAAAATCATTTTTAACTAAAATATTACGTCAAAAAACAATTTTATTTTCTTTAGATCAGGTTCAATCTTGATATATCAAAAAATACCGAAGCAAAACTTAAAGGTTGGCAAGAAAAGTCAATGGACATTGCTTTATAATCTAACGGTCAATTCTATCAATCGACAATTTGCTGCTCTCAAACGAGACTCAGAAAATTGAAAAATTTCCTGAGTTAACTACAGTGTGTGCGATAACTGGCGTAGTATCACATTGCTGAATACTATAAACACAACAATAACTAATTTTGTGCACGACAAGTTCAATTCGGTTTTAGAGTATGATCATTTAATTTATTTGGTAGAATTTTTAGTTGAATATAAATATGACGTAGTGACGTAATTAAAAGATGATCTATTAGAAATAATAACTTGATCAATGGAGTTAATTGATTGATATATTATATAACTACCTCATGGTACTACTATCAAGCCAATTCATTTAAATTAGTTATGTATTTTATTGCAATCGTATTTTATCAATTATATTTATTATCAATCTAAATATTGTGTAAATCCTTTTTTATTTGTATAAAGGATCTGACATTTTGAATTATTATTTCGTATTTCTAAATGTTAATTTATTTTAAATACCTGTTAATGTTTTTAAAGAAATTTATTATATATAAATATTGGTCTTAATTCATTTAAGGCTGTTTTTTTTTTAATTAATATTAATCGCAAAATTTGAATGGCAATTTTCATATAAATTACAATTACATATATAGGTGGTGTTAAGCGGAGGTCTAAAATTTTAATTTACTGCAATACATATATTGGTTTACTTTATCATAATTTCAAGTTGTGGGCGCGCCTAAGTCAATCAATGTGATCGATTTAACATTTGTTAGTCGAAATGTCAGAGCGTTTTGAGTTCTATCTCGAGGTATCACAGACTGGTGTGAATTGTACTTTATTATTGAACTTAAATATTATGGAAATATTTTCTTATAAGATATGAAAGTATTGATGTGCGTTTCAAGAGAAATAAATTAAAGAGTCTGGCAGTAAATTGTCATTATAATTTATAAACGCATGAGAAACAACAGTCTGTATATGTGACAGTTGCAAATTTCAAAAGTGACGCCATCCAAAACAATATTGATTGAATGCGCCTTTCTGAGATCCGATTAGAATATTGGGGTATAGTTAACAGGTTGACCTATTAAAGTTTCAAGGACGAAACCAAAAAAAAAAATAAAACTCTCTGATCCTGATCGAGATGATAACAATAAAAATGGAATGCGATTGGTCAAAAACGGAGGTGGGCCAGTAAATTATATCGTAAAGTATACGTTTATGTATA
Source organism: Penthetria funebris (assembly GCA_027564355.1). Taxonomy (NCBI): domain Eukaryota; kingdom Metazoa; phylum Arthropoda; class Insecta; order Diptera; family Pleciidae; genus Penthetria; species Penthetria funebris. The sequence goes on along the minus strand of JANSTX010036597.1, from coordinate 10,735 downwards.
GAATTTTTAGGTCATAAGAAATCCAGGTCACCCCCTACATAATAGTCATTAAAGAGGCTGTTGATAATAGAAATATGTAGAATAAATCAATAATATAATGGAATCTATCAAAATAATGAACATATTTTATACTAATAATCGATTTTTCCTCTGAAGTTCTTGCACAATAGAAATAATCTGTTCATACCTATGAATTTAACCCTCATATTTATAGCTCCTTTATTGTTGTACAGTATAACTTTTACCATATATATTTGTAAAGGTTTTATAGAATAATTTTCCTTTCATTAAAACCAGTTTTCATTAAACATTCATGTTCTTCTCATTTAAAATATAAATAATAAATATGTAATTAAAAATTATGTCATCGAGTTTATGATAATAGTGGTATCACCGATCATCATACAACCCACCCACTCTTATATTAATTCCAAGCAAAATATTTTGGGAATGCTTTTAAAATTTTATGAAGCAATTTAACAATTAAATTATAAAAGAAAAATTTTAATGTTCCATTTTAAAGTGAAAATCTAATATTAAATAAAATTTTCATAATTTTCCCTTTTAACACTGCCATAGTATGATGATACTCATACATTTATTACTTACAAAGAAATGTTGTATTTCTTATGTTAAAATTTGTTTATAATCCCAGACTTTGAGATTAAATATGCCTTCCAAATCTCTATTTTATTTTAATTACTTAATTTCAAGAGTAAAACAGGATTGCCAAGAACTCAGGGTTCATAAAATTAAACATACAGGAACGTATGAAAATGGCAGATGCTTAAAAACAAAGACTCTCAACAGAAAGATTGGTAAAGAACGAAAGGACAATAATGGAGTGTACAAAAACAATCAAACGATCACGAACTCGAAGTTAGATAGCATATGCAAGTCCAAAAAAATCAAGATAGACGGCTGAAGGATTGTAGTGTCAGCAGAAAATTTTGAATTGAAATAAGCATAATTTACTATAAAAATATTCAATATTAAAATTGTGGAATTTCGGCGAATTTTTTATGATAGATTTTATTACTTTGAAGTATTATTGTGTATAAAATAAAAGATTTTAGGGAAATGAGATTGAAGTAGCCATTATTTTCTTAAACAATCTCGATCAATACACTCCACACTCCAAATGAAACATCTAATCTTTCATGGCATCGTTTACTCAATCTGTCTACCGATATGCCTTTTACCTAGTCAACGCTTTACGTGACTATGTTTAATAACTTAATAATTTGGAAACGCATGTATATTGTTCTGAAGTATATACAATATGTCCTTCATCTTTCTGATTCTATTCCTAATTGAATGGATCAGTTATAGTAAGTAATACCTTCATTTTATATTATTATTGTTTGGTTCAGGACGTATCAGTTCAAGATTTTGGGTTGCAATTTTTGTTTCGTAAATGCGAATTTTGTTTTCTATAAATTATAAACCTAATTTTTGCATATAATGAGAGCATCTTAATATTGCTAGTTGCTTTATGTTGCAAGTTACCGGAAACTCATAATTTGGTCAATATATTTGTCTTTATATTTCTTGTTTACAATAAATTGGGTATTTGGCTATAATCATTAATTTATTGTTTCTCGTATAAATAAAGGATCACAAACAACTTGCTTTTAATATCCATGAAATTATCTTTATTTGACAAATCATTTTATGGCATCATTATTTGAATTTGATTTCGGGTATGTAGTCGCCGCGACGAGGTACAATTTTCACATCATTTTCCATTGTCCCATAAAGCACACCAAACGGTGATTGTTTCTATATTTAATGGCGTTTCGACAATGGCACCACAAATATGGCAATTTTATTGACATATCCAATTAACCAAAACTGTGTTTCATTACGGAATAAAATTATGAACCTCCAGATTATTAATTATGCCATCAAATTATTTGTCAAATTAAACCAATTTCGTGGATATTAAAGACATTTTTCAGTATTTTAGTTCAATTTAAAGTTCGCCGCATTTATAAAAAACACCCTTTGTATAACTTACTTGCGTGCTTTGGAATATGTCATATGAAACTGTGTATGTTTTGTGATAAGTTTACTAGCGGTGCTATGGAATATGTCATTTTAAACTGTGTATGCTTTGTGATCAGTTTAACCGTTGAACATTAATATGTGAGTAATTTGTAATATAAACACAATATGTGATCAAGTAATATACCCACAATATGTGATCAAGTTGTTTTCATAACAGTTTATAGCTCACCATACTTCCAGGATCATGATAAACAAAATAGTCCCTAATGTATTACATATCTTATCAAATCCTCTTATATCCAATAAACTGGCAAACAGGAAAAATATCTAAAGTCGTCAAAGAGAATCTATACAACTACTTATAATTAATGAAATTAATATCAATAAAATAATAATCTACAAGTAAGTGCACCTCTTAGATACGATAATACTACTCGTATTTATATTATGACTACTATGGAATATTTAGTATATCCATTAACATGAATTACAATTAAAAATTCTAACATTTAATACTTTGTTGACCATAACTATAGACCAATTTCTTTCAAAGGACATACCATTATTAATAATCTTAAACTCGTAATGTATTATTGAACTTATCCATTGTAATATTCCATGTGCGACTAAAATTACACAAAGATATATTGGAATATGTTCCAATTTTGGACTTTCTTTCATTATCTTCTTTAAAAGTGTACTATAGGGCCAATTTCAAAAATTTTAAAAATCGGTATCCACAAAAGAAAAAGCCTTTTTTCAATTACGAAGCATAGAAAACAAAATTACAAAACATCATCATTTTGTTGAATTAACACTACAAATTTGTGAGTTATATTATTTTTGACAAATTTGATGGAGTTTATACAAACATTTCGGATTCAGATCACGTCGTTCAGGATACTTACGTTTATTTGGAAAATCTCTACATTAATCTATAATTTCATAATGTTTCCATCTTTTATATATATTTGTGGCAAATGGCTATTTTATTCTGTATACTTAAGCTGTTACATAATACTCTCGATGTTTTTGACATTTTTCACGTACGATATAACATAATGCCAAACTTATCAATACTGCAATTATTGCTGCCATACAAATGCTTACCATTATTAATTCATCATTTATGCCACTATATGATTTACCTGTAATAAGAAGATAAAATATAATCTTTAAAAAATATCAGGAAGAAAAGGCAAGAAATGCATTGGAAGTAACATTTGGCAAGTCCTATTTTTCAGGTGACAACAAACAAGGGGACGACTTTAAGCTTGTGCAAACGCAATAGATTAAATAACTATTAGCAAAATGTGGTGAAATTCTCTTTTATAGAATTAATCATGTTTTCCGTGATCATTATTTGGTAATTTATTAGCGGTTTTGTCTTTTGGCATCTTGATCAAATATATCTAAAAATATATAAACTAATCACTTGGATTAAGACGGTAAAAAATGTTATCATATATACAATGTTAAATATCATACAGTAATTGTTTGAATTGAACCTTAAAAATACACTATAATTCACATGATAAATAGGTATTCCAGTGCTAAGATTTTAAACTTTGGTTTCGAACTAATAGTTCTCATCAATACCGTAATTACCCAGCAGAAAGAAAAATAAACTGCTGAATTAACTTTTACTATTTATTGTGTTTAACATTCACTTCGAGTACCATCATTTCTAATTCTTACCTGATTGAATGGCCAGTTATAGTATTAGTATGTAAAATCAGCATGTCACTTGCATTGTACATATGTAGAATATAATACAAAATGATAATGAAAAAGGTCTTTGGTTCATTGCCTGATACAATCTAAATTTGTAAACAAATTTAGAAACTCCTCACATATAATGAAAGAAATAAAAATATTCGATCAAAAAATCCTTCGTCTAATTATAATTGTTTCACAAATTCCAGATGTGAATACACTTCGAAATCTAATAGCACAGAGCTCAAATTCGATTTTTGTCCTATCCAATATTGGTCCACCTGATGCTTAGACAACAGTTTTCATTTTTATGCTTTGCGGCCTTTTCTTCTTTTAAAATTCAAACCATCTTTTTGATTTACCGTGTTTTTTTTTTTGGCTACCCAAAATTGATCATAATACTAATTGGTTTGGATCAGTGTCATATATTTGTATGAATGCCAACAGAGCATATTCAGTAACCGTTGAATTTATTGTACCCCAGAAATAGAAACAATTATAAGATGATTGGTAAAAAGTCAGTTAAACAAAGCATATCCAGAGCAATGAAAATCCTCTGCTGATTTAACATCTAATGATTTATTCAATTACTAGAAAAGATATGTTCGTAGAAAATATTCCATTGTTTATATAAAAAGATCTTGTACATTATACTTGTACTATATGTTACAATATAGGATTTGTCGTCTTTTTCCCAGGAGATTTCTCAACAAAAATGAAATGATAAACTTTATTCTATACAACGTTCACCACATTGCAAAAGTTTTCAAATACTTGCATAATTACAGTGAACTTCTTAATAAAATTTGAAAAATTTTAACGATATCATTAGATTTTTTTATTTATTTACGTATATATTAACATGATCATAAGATTCGTATAATAAAGTTAGACTACATCCAGTACATACAGTACATAATACATAATCAATAGCAAGGAATGAAGGAAGACATGTTCCACCATTAAATTTATTAGCAATCATGAAGATTTAAATATTTTTCTAACATCGAAATCATTCATCATGTTAATAAATCTGTAGAAAATGACAAAATTATGTTAAGCGTAATAATATGGAAAATAATTTGCACAAACAAGGCAATAAAGAACAGAAGAAGCAATATTTTGATCTAAGATGAAAGATATAACATAAAAGAATATAATGATGTCAATTCTGAATACAGAAGAAAGGATAAATTACACAATTTTTTTTAACTTTATTTTAACATTTTTGGCAAGCAGAGACATTCGTAAAAATACTTCGTCTATATAAACACAACATCATCCGCCAATGTATTTAAATACGAATTCACATTATCAACTCATCCAGTAAGAAATAGGTTAAGAAGAAATCGCTTTTCTGTTGGTAGTGTCAAATTTGTCAAGTCCAAAGCGCAAAAACCGACTATGAAGTGTGATCTAAAAATTGTTCATATTAGATCAACTAAAATCAATGATGATCTAACGCTCAACATTTTTATTAAAACAGAAATGATGCAGCAAAATTTGAACGATTGAATTTGCCGCAGGTAACAGAAATATTTAAGAGTTATTTACTCAATGTTTTTGAATTGATCGCGAAAATGTTAAAGAAAAACGGAGAAACGCTTATATCTGCGAATGAAACAGCTATGCTTTCAATCAAACCTATTAAAATGGATCATAGTAGCTGAATTGGTTTATTGGTAAGCAACAATAAAGTTAAGCAGATAGCAAAATTTAAGGGTTTGGGGAAAAATTAATTCTTTTCGGTTTTTGCGTGACATATCTTTCAATCACTTCAAGAATGTTTAAATAATCAGCAATTGTTATAATTGAAAGATTGTTGCGGTTTTCTTGAGCCATTGATGTTCGCAAGTAATTTTTTTAATTTTTATTGTTTTGAGTATTGAAAAAGTAGGTAAATTTCTTATGAACACTAATTTCAACAGAAAATTTCTGTGCAGTTTTAACCTTTTCACATCATAAAAATAACATCATGCGAAACCTTCAAATAGTTTTTAAAATTTTCATTATTTCTAATGATTTTAAAATCAAAATTTCATTAATTTATTGAATTGATATTTCAAGAATTTTTTTGCATCATTTTACTAATACTCGTAATATTAATTTTTATTGCCAAACACTCAACTTCATGTTGTGTCAATAAACTTTGAACTTGAAGTTTCAGCTAATTCTATAAATCAATCATAAATTTCACCTAACTCATGTTCCACTATTCGCTTTTATTCGTTAACAATGATTTAAATCTTTTAGAATTCAACACAACTATGTTTGTTATCACCTTAGACAAACTACTTCTGATTCCCAAATTATATGGCAATTTAATACCTAACTCTTCGAATTTCAATTCTTTGGAATCATAACATTTTGAATGTGGCAAAAAATACTTTGTTTATTGTGTCGTTGTAAGAAATATTTCAGTCTAGTTAATATTGACATTAAATATATAAAAAAAATAAGGTCTCTAATGGAGCCATGATTCACATATTTGGGCGGGTATTCCTGCGACCTCTCCGTAGTTTCCTTAACATAATTCAAAGGCGAGCAACTTATATGTGCGATGATCGTGTAAATAGTCATATAGATTCACTTCAGCATAGGTGCAATGTTGTTGCGCTATCTCTATTCTATAGACATTTTAATGGCGATTGTTCTACTGATATCGTCGCTATTACGTCTAATATTCGGGTATTTAACTCTAAACACTCGACTTACTCGCGTTATGCTAATTATACATTTAGTTGCACATTTAGGGAACTGTGTTAATATACATTAAAGCGTAGTGGACTTTTTGTAAAATAATTAAGTTATATGGATGGATATTCTTTGTTAATTTTTTTTACAAATTCCATATTTTAATCGTTTATTTTCATTAAAGAACAAGAAAATTGATTTGGACGCCCCTAAAATCAACCGTCTGCGTGGTGCGCGCGCAATGAACGCTATACAAGCATGCGGTTCTGACAATAATTCACAGGTTAGTAGAGGACCTTGCCGACTAAAGCATGCGTAGTAGAGAAATATCATCAATGAGACTGGTACCTGTGGTTCATTTTTTTGACGTGAGGTTGCTGATATTTAATTGGTCAACAGTGACTGTTGTTCGTTGATGATGATAATGTTTTAAAATATGTATACCTCAAATACTATATAGTCAAAGCGGTAGAATCACATGGACATATACACAATGCAAAAAATAGTGATATGATGATATAAACTGAATCCTATAATAGTATAATTGTTATCAAAGTGACATTAATTATTATGTTCAATAAATTTTTAATGGATAACATCTCCTCTACGACTACACAAACAATGTAGAATGACATAATTTATGTATGTTAGTTTTTACTATTAAAAAGGACATTTATGCATTGTGTACGGCCACCGAAAATTATTTATGCCTCTAAAAGTTTTACAAATATACTCGTGTAGATGGTCATGACGTGTATATAAATTCATTTTATTTCACCTAAATTAGTCACAAATATCTATATAATTGATTGCTAATCGTTGTTAACTACATTTTAATAGAAAATAACTAAAGTGGACTCAGTAACGACAAGCGTTTAGTTGGACATCGATTTTTATGGTGACTTTTTTGTTTTAAAGAATATTACATCTACTTTACGTTTATTAGGAAATCGATTATTGTAGCTAAGTCGATTTATTCGCCATCAGAACTGGGATCAGTTCTCCTGTCACAAAATTGACGAGGTACCGTATACTTCTTGGTGACAAATATTCATTACGCAACCTTATAATATAGTGAGATAATTCAACATCACGTATACTGTTATTTGCAATTAATTTTATATTTTTTATACTTTTACTACCAGGAACTAAATGAAGAAGGATAAACTTTATTATATTTATATTTCTTAAAATTATATAAAGTACATTTTTAATGTGAAATTAATACGGAAAAAATACCAAGTTTAATTAAAAGTTTTAGTATTCGCTTTTACTTTAAAATTCTGAAATTAATTACGAATTGTGAAACATTGATTTAATGTAAATTATTGTGGAAGTTTCTAACTATAATAGCATGTAATAGTTTGTTTGTACATATTGTAACTCAGAATAAAATACAAAATATGATAAGATGCCTGTTACACCTCCCACATATAAGAGAAGAAACAGTATCTTTTAATACAATCAAAACAGCTCAATCTTCACTCCGCTAATGACAGTTCATCTGCTACCCTATGGAAAAATTCAATATAACACAAATCTTGCGATATCAGTACATGGTCATTGCAAAGCTATTTTACATACAGTGAGTTTCTACACTCTTTGCTAATTATTATATGGTCTATTTATTGATTTCTACGATCGTCATGGTATAATCAAGTGGTCTTGTCGAATTGGCAAGACAAATAAACCAATTCCACTACTATACTTTATGTAACATAAATAGGTTTCATCCGTAGATGTTGACATTTCTCCACCAAATCAATAAAACGTAGTTCACACAAAAGCCTATTAATTATGTCGCATGACATCCGATGATAAACGAAAAAAAAACGATTGAACTGCTGTGATATAATATGATGTCATTCAAAACATCTGAAATATTACACATTTAACGTAAATGTTGGGGGCGTGAAATTGCTTATTTTGAAATAGGACATCGTATCCAATAGTGAGTTGTAGAATAAAATGATTGTAATTAAATTGTAGGCGACAAAGAGGGTGGTTTTATTAAAGTTAAAACATATTATGTCATATATATGTTAAATATACTTACCACTGTAATAATTATCTGAATAGCCAACTTTTCCCGCAACCCTTCCAATAACTATGGGTATATTACAATAAAGTAGTAAAAATATTATTTTTGCACATAAGAGCTGGGTTATTTTCGATGTCATTATGTTAAATTGGTACCTAAAGAAGACATTAATTCAATTTATTAAATATTATTCAAAATACTATAATTCTTGTAAAAACAAAAGGTGAAAAAAATGATACATTCATTTTGATACTCAATTATTGAATGACAGCAAATAATATGTACAATGAATTATGATATGCTGTACTCATTAATCAAAACCTATCAAGCCCTACTTATACAGTGCTTGTTCACATTATATTTCCATTTTCACGAAACGGTATGATAATGTTCTGGCTCATAATAGGAAATGCTAAACAAGTTGTGCATGAACAATTAGCAAACATCATCATCGGGTTCATTAAGGTTATCCGACCCTTACGACTTAAAGGCGCATATAACAGCATTACGATGATAATTTGTCGTTTTTAATACATACAAGTATATATATAACATAAAATGTCAATCCAGGAAGACAATGAAATATATGTAGTTGATCGGTCCAATATTTAAATAATTCGGTAGAGAAGTGTGTAAATTCAGTTTACAAACAAGACGTATAATAAATATCTAAAATTTGGTCACGAACACGCCATACAATTCAAATATAGTGGTCTCATTATCAAACTACCGAGAGATAAACATTGGTTGACGAACCACTTCATTGACTAAAATTTGCTGTAAGTTAGTTTTTGAACTTCTCGTCTCACCATAGTAAAAGCTCATTATTGGAAGAATGTGTATTATTTATTTGTGGTGACAAATCTACTGAGACTAATTATCATTAAAGATACTCAACCTCCATGTCGTTCTCCCATGTATCTCGATCGCAATATATTGTAAATAATTCTGTGAATTCGACATTCAAAAAATTTAATTAATGCCATATTTGTCGAATAGGTGGCAAATCATATCATCAGTTGGGGATTTAATTACCACTCTAAATAAGTAGAATTCACCATGTGTTACTGTATTGAAAGTATCAGTTCCACCAATAACGATGTAGTATTTAATTTCGCCTCACTTTTGATAGCCGTTAAATGGACAATTTGACTGTTTTAAAGTTCGCCAAATTTAAATTTTTTATCGATAAGTGGAAACATTTTGAATTTATTCAATGGACTAATAGTTATTGATAATTTTATCAATTATGAACTTCGTATTTTGTCTCAAATAATTCCAATTGTCTTTTTCACGCCAAATGTATGGGGTACTATACCAATGTCTATATATGCATTCTCAAATTGATATAGATTTGCACCCTCTGATTGATATTATTTGTCATTAATAAAATATGTCTAAACATTTACATTGTAAAGTAAAAAGTACCGGAAAGCACTTGAACCTCAAACACATGTAAAATTTAATATGATTTGTTTATAGTAACAAAACAAAACCTTTTAACTTTCAAAAACAACTACATCGTATCAAGAAAAATTTCTTCCGGAACCTATACCAATATATTACCATATTCTTAGGATATTCTATTTAGTGCTTTTTCTGACATGTTAATGAATAGAAATTGGTAAGTTAATGTGGATGATTCTAGAAACATAAGGAGTATAATAACAAGAGAAACGTATAATTGGATGCCAATTATTGTAGGCCTTGGAAATTGTTTAATGGATCACAACATAATATATTGGGTCGGCAACAAAGTAATGGCGGATTTTATTTAAAAAATAAAAGACAATTTTTTCATGGAACAAAGTAACTTTATTCTATAATGTATTGTCCATTTGGATCAATGACCTTTTGCCATCTTTCAGGCAGCATCATGATCCCACGTTCATAAAACTTCTGGTTTTTATCAGCAAAAAAATGAACCAGGTGCGATTTGACATCATTATCACTATTGAAATGTTTACCATTCAAGGAGTTTTGCAAGGATCGAAACAAAAAGTGTTCAGTGCAAGGTCCGGACTATATGGTGGATGTGGCAAAATATCCCAACCAAGCTCCAATAATTTTTGCCGAGTGACCAAAGATGTGTGTGGCCTTGCATTGTCGTGATGGAATACAACACCTTTTCGATTTTTCAATTTGGGCCGCTTTTCTTCAACTTCATTGTTCAGTCTTGTTAGTTGTTCAATGTAGGCATCTGAATTGATCATTCGGTTGGGTGGTAAAAGTTCAAAGTAGACAATTCCTTTGTAATCCCACCAAACTGATAAC
>JANSTX010036586.1:0-13379 GCA_027564355.1 Penthetria funebris | reverse complement strand
TTTTCCTGAAAATGATCTCAAAATATTACAATTGAATATAAAATTTATTTAAAAAAAAACATAATTTATCTATATAACTCTACATATGGTAAAAGAGTTATTGAACTAAAATAAATCTTAACCAGAAGAAGAAAAAGAAGATTTTTAACTTTTATATGAATATTATTTAACCTATTTGCAATTAATCATACTATTTATTGGAATTAATAATGTTGATCTTTGCTGCACATTGTCTTAATAAGAGAATGCTAAAATAGTTGCAATTATTTAAATGTATGGACGTCTGACTGTTTCAACATATTCTTGATTCTAATTAAATGTACATTTCTTTTATCTTGATTTGAAAAAATAATTTCAATCACATGATTAGATATCTATGCATTGTAGTGCATATATCATCGAAAAAACTGTTCAATTAATCTCTAATAAAATGCCATTACCGGGTTCAGATATTATACTGTTATTGTCATTTATACTTTAATTACCTATATAATATTTTTATTTTATGCAATTAATAATACCTTAATTTCACTAACTATACAGTAAAGTATTGAAAGTATTTTTTATTATAAATAAAAAAATATTTTTGTTGTCATCACACATAATTCCAATATGGTATTGTATATCCGTGAAATGATAAATACCCGAATTAATTACAATAAAGTAATTCATTTTACGAGGAAGTCCATAGGACGATGAAATTTAAAAGAAAAATTCACAGAACCTATTGGTGTTAATAAAATTTTCATAAAATATGGTGTTATAGTTTCCACACTTTTTTTTCAATTAATTTTATTCATAAAATATAAATATTCAAGGTTTTCGGATGTTTATTAAATAAAAGAAATAAAATTATGTCAGAATAAATAATAAATAAAAAAATATCAAATCAAAAGAAGAGAAAAAAACCACTGATAATAATTATTTATGACAAATAAATATATAATTGACAAATTTGCATGCTTACACTATTTATAATATATTAGTTGTCTGTCTGTACAGTTGTTTGAAATATTGTGTATTTTAAATTTACAATATTATAAAATATACCGAATATATATTAATTTCTTTTTCAATAATTTACTGCTGGCTTAATCTAACGTCTTAATTGTATTATGTGATCAAATAAATATAATGTTATATGATCGTTATTGAATAAACATCTATCGTTTATTGCAAATTCTAATTAGATTAGACTTAAAGTCATTATATATTCATTTTTATAGATAGTTCGTTCGCCTTCTTATCTTCAGGTCATTATAAAAGTGTAATACAGAATCTGAATTTTTCAACATTTTAAGATTATATATCAACAAATTATGTTGTTATTTTGTACTTAAACTGTATATAATCCCTGTAAAAAAGAATCAAACAATATTCATAAAGCGTAATATTATAATTAAATAATATACCCTCTATCATATATGCACATATTATCAGATCAATATATTCTTTACATTAAATAAAGATTATAAAAGGAATATAAATATAATATAATATTAAACTTTTATTATATTGTAATATAATATTTATTATTATATTATCTGGTTTTATACATTTTTGAGTAAGAAAAAATTTATATTCTGCTAAATAAATTGATTTGACATAAAATTCTACTTCAACATGTTTAATATTTTAATTTTTATATCAATAATTTAATTTAATTTAACATAAATTAAATGAATAAATGAATATATAGTATACTGTATATGAGTTAGTCAGTATGTACGAGTATGTTATTATTTAAATTTGTCTTTATTTCTATATACAATAATGAGCAGTGTTTCTTTATTTAAATTTTGAAGGACTGGAGCTTGTAAAAAAAACTATTAAAATAAGTCTAGTATGTAAATTATGATTTTATGATTATGATATTTTTCTAGTTTCATATTATCTCTGTTTTTCATTACAATTAAGGGATACGTATTAAAATCCAATTCGATTGTATCTCTATATACATGATCTATAAACTTCTATAAACATGGTCTATCCGTTGAAGGTCATGTTAAACTATTAGAATCTATTTTAATAAAGATTAGAGTAATCGTCTTAACTTGATATACAATTTCGTAATTTAATGATTTATTTGCCTATTTATTTTACGTTTGAAAGTTATTTAGAGATTGTTTTTAATTTTTTAATCAAATTATTATCAATAATTGCAGATAAATTGAACTCTACTTTGTTTTTTTAATTTTTTTTTTCACAGATAGATACAATTCAAGTGAATTAAACCTTCGTAAAAGAAGTGCATTTAAACATTACAATTTAACAAAAAAAAAAAAACAACATTTAAACAAATTGCAATTGCAAACAAGACATGTGAAATTTTAAAATAAAAATAATAATTATAATAATGATAATAATAACATTATAATATTAAAATAATAATGCTGATGATTTATTCACAATGAAATTTATATTGGAAACGAAATAAAAATCGAGAAAAGATAATACGTACTGGAAAAACTTTAAATGCAATTCAAGAAAGTTTTGCATACATTTTTCTTTTCGTGACAAATTTGTGAAAGAAAATCATGCAAAATAAAACAAAGTAAATTAACGCATACTATATTGAATTTATGCATGAGATTATTTCATTTGGATTAATTACTTTAAAAGTTGGAATTTTGTTATTATTATATAAAATAAAAAGTGAAATCTAATCAAAATGAGATGGAAAAATAGTAAGGAAGTTGAAAAGGATGTACAGAAAAAACAATCGGTGAGTGAATTTATTATATAATTTTTTTATGTATCATATCATTTAATACTTTTAATAATGAAACTTTTCATTATAAACTTTGTAGAATATTTTATATTAATTATATTAACTTGTATAGAATTAGCTATAAGACTTAAATACCAGAAATTGTAATTGTATGTCTCTATCCTGCATTGTATATTATGTCTATTGGTCTTAAATGTAAGTAATAGGCGTGCTTGATCGCGTGCTGATGTGAACAATACTCAAACTCTATGAACAAGAGTGAAAAATTAAGTAGCTAAATAATATCTAGATCTTGATTTTTCAACGTAATTATGTATCTTTACGCGATATAACTTGCATGTGATAGCAGTTAAAAAAATTATGTCAATGGCATATGACTCGATTATGCAAAAAAAAACACATTACTGATGTGAATTTATACTTAACCAGCGCTCATGTGATGCACTTGAGATGATGATGTAATACAGCATTAAGAGTTTCACTTGAAAATGCATTAATTTTTTACTAATCTTTTTTTTTTAATTAAAACAATCAGAGTTATGTTTATTAGCATATTTTTGTTAATCATTTTGTTTTGTTTTTTTTTTTTATTTGAATTTAATTTTCAAATAGTTCATGAAAATAAAAAAAAGCAATGAAATGTAATTATTGTTATCTTATCGGAACCAAACGTTACAAATTAAACAAATATTACGTTATTTGGAATAAAATAAATCAAACATCTTGATATAAAAAAAACACATTCAAGTCTATTAAGTTTCAAACAATTAATTTCCACTTTAATTTAATTAAATTTTTGTGTATTGTTTGAATTTTTAATTGCTGGTAAAATTGATATGTAAAATATTATTATTTTAGCTTTAGAAAATTTCATTCATATCAGTAATTGCGTTGTTTAGTACAGTATATACGATCATATTTTAGTAAGGTGAGCATGTGAGCATTGGAAAAGTGCATATCGCTACACATCAATTTCTATCCATATGGGTTAGGACTTTACCGTTAATATTTTTCCACGACTATACAAATGAAACCTTTAGTGTTTTTTCCCTTGAGCTACGATTAAAAGTCGTGGTTGCATAGCGGTAAAACTGTAGACCTTAGTTCGAATCTCATTGTGATTTAACGTTGGTTGACAAATTTATTTTCCAATGAATGTGCCCATTACACCTTAGATTAGGGTTTTTTTGTTTGAAAGACTTGGTCAAAGTTTAACCTCTTATCGCCAAGAGACTACGCTCATAAATCAATCCGTAGGCACGAACACCATGAAGTGGTGTTCTCCTCACCCGGGATTAAACATAATAATGACCTCTTATTATATTACACCCGTTGTAATATTGTTGATTAAACCTTTCTAAAAATTTCTTCTTCATCAATTTTCTTTGATAATAATATATTTTCTTATAGACTGTTTTATGTAATTCTATATTATATATTTTATATACTTATGGTCTTCGTTATGCATTGTAAACAAGGTTAAATTATTATTATTTTATATATTATTACTTTTTTATATTATCAATATACCAGTAAATATGATATTAAATTGTAAAATTTATTATATAATTTCATGATTTTCATATACGAGTATATACGTTTTTTTTTGTTGTAACAATCTTAAGGTTGAATTCAGAAAATGATTAAAACAATAAACTTCACTGTTTTCAGTTATTTTTATTAATTTTATAGTAATTTAATTCTCTTTAACCAACTTCAATTATCACAAAAGAAAAATTCAATTCAATGCCTTTGAATTATAATTGAGCAAAGTTGGTGAGATAATTTGATGGTGATTGTTTTCGCTTTAATTGTTTCATATTTTGAAATTTGAGTACAAAATTAATAAAGTATATATAAAATAAGGTAAACATAAATGTGAAGTTTAGTTAAAATTAGTTAAATTTCATGTAAACCTTTCCGGATCTTGTACATTGTATTTCAAATTCTTCGTCGTCCGTATGTTATTTCTATGTAAGTTGGGGATCGAAGGACTCACTAGCTTTGATTTTAACTCATTAAGAAAGCCTTTTGTATAAAATAGTGATAGATTTTTCCTTTAGATGATTAGATTCTGTATTTTGGCATTGTTTATCAATATATTGATCTAAACAAAATATTTATTAAGGGGTTACAGAAAATGTACAAATTTATGTTTATGATGTATGGATATAATACAAAACAAATATTTATTACTAATTCCTTGGTAACCCATACATTATACCTTTGATTGATCAATTATTGAAATTAAATTATCATGTACATAATAATTTGTTTACAGTGGGTTCAACATTTTTATTTTTTTTTCTTTAAATAAACTCGTTATTCTATATAAATATGGAGCTAATTAAAGATTTATTCATATTACCAGTACCTTGTTAATTATATGTATTTATTTTTTAAATTATTAATTCGATAAAAATATTGATGACCTTAAACTTCCATCTCCACCAGTTGAACTTTAAATTGCTTCCATTATTTTTTTTATTTGAAAACACCTTATAATTACTTGTATAAATGTTAATGTACGTATTGTCACATTATTATTTTTATTAAATTAATTAATTACTGAATAATTTTCATCATTTATTTTGTCGAAATACTGCACAATAAATGTAAAAAATTTATTTAATTACTTTAATATTAATTTTTTAATGGGTTTTATTAATGTTCAATGTGAATCATCAAAATACTTTATCTTGAAAATATGCAGGAAGCTATCGTCATATCATTTATTATATACCTTTTATTAATGAAAATTATTAAAAAAAAATTTGTTTATTTTCATCGAAAAGATAAAGTTTTGAATAAATGATTGGTTCTTGATTTTTTTTATAAAAATTAAATAAAGAAAAAACATGTTCTTCACGAGTTATATTTACAAAAAAAATGTCTAACGATTGTTTTGATGATTTTTAATGAATACTATTCTTCATATTATTATTTTCATAAAAAAAAAGCATTATTATTATGTCCGGCTCATCATTCAAGATGCTTAAAAATTCTCGATTTCAAAACTATGTAATAGAAGTAGTATAAATACTATAATTTGTGGAACCTGATATTCGAAAAACAATTTAAAAAAAAAAAAAATTTTAATTATTAATAGGAAATTACCAGAATTATTGGAGAAACATTTTTTTTGTTATTAGAATATGTTTTTATAATAAAGTTAATGGTTAATGGTTAATTATAAGGAAATAAATATTAATTTGTAAATAGATATTGGTTGTTACTTTAACTCTTCCTTCAATAATTTATACCTATATCTAGAAAATATTTATAGACTTAATGATGGAAATTTATTTATCCTCTCAAACTGGGAACAGGATATACTAGTTCACAATGCACATCATTTTTTGCTTGTATGTCTAATGTTGACGTTTTCCCCTATCAACTGATAAAGTCAGTTGGGCGAGTAATGCGGTAACTAGAGAATGAATTAGTGTTCCCATTGTTAAGTATGTATAATTTGGTATGATTACATATGTTTGAAGCATATGACATGAGAAATAATGTAGAAATAAAAAAGTGCAATACTTGCTTAAGCTATTTTCATGCTGTCGTGTACATATAATACTTACGAAGTATTCTTTTTCATTCAAAATGTTGCAACACAAGTCATGTGTGAAGCGCAACTACCCTGGCATTGTCTTTGTATATCGTTTGAAGAAGTTCAATCGTTTTATAAATTATATAACCATTTGTTATTTTCTGACTGTTTTACATGAAGTTACTTCCCTTCACTTATGCTTGACTTTCGATTGCTTATAGATCCCAACAATATATGTATTATGATAAATACCACGTTAATAATTAATTAGTCATCTAATTATCTACATTGGATTACTTTCTAAAGTATTTAATAATGCGATATATACACTTTTTTAATATTTATTTGTCATTCATATATGAGCATATGTCAATACAATTGTTTCTTAGAAACATTAATGTATTTTACAGTGACTAATTAAAATGATATATTTTATCTATCTTTTATCAATTTAATAATATTTTCTACTCTTATTGCAAAAACTAAACAGAGAATATATTTTATTTAAGTCGTAGAGTCCAATCAGATAAAAGATTGAATCGTCGACTTAAATATAAAGTTTCTTCAAATATATAACTGATTAATTATGATTGATTCTATATTTTTCAGTTGGTAAATTTCAATTATAGTTATATGAGTTCAATGTATATTGGAAGCGACAGATTGACATTATAGTGCCACCATATGCACCTTTAAAAGGTTAAGATGATGATGAATGTCACTTTTAACCATCACCATAGAGTATTTCAATTCACTGTACATTGACAAACGATTGAATATTGTATTTGTCGAGTTGCTAAATAATTAGCTCAATGAGGATTAGCGCACCATCATATACTACTGAAAAATTAATATCTCAAACCTGAGAACTAATTAGAATTATTAAACCTTATAAAATAGTAAGGTTTTTATTCTTATATAGTTCCATAAATCATGACGAATATTAAATATGTTAAAATAAAAACTGTTATTTTTTTATTAATTTACGAAGGTGTTTTAATTAATGTTGTAAATAAACTAATCATGAATATTATTATTTTACACTGTGTGTTTATGTTCATATACGATGTATTTTAATATTCATTTATTTCATTTTTGCAAGACAAGTTTTTATTTATTAAGAACCGATGCATATATTTGTTATATTTCGGTAAAAAGGTTATGTGACTCATAATTGGTTAATTAATTCATAGTTTTTTATTATTATGTTTACCTACTATGCATGCATAATTTTTGCTAATTTTTAATTTAAATTATATTAATCAATTAATGACATTTCCTCTTTCTTTCATTATATTAAAAGTTGTAGGAGGGTATTAAATAATTACATAATTAAAATTTATTCTTAGTTTTTATATTATTTTTTTCTTTTAAATAAATTTAAGGGAATGTTTCACTTGTGATTTTTTCTATCCTAAGTTTTCTATGAGATATTATTTCATATTAATAGGGTATAGGTAAAGTGTAAATATGATCATTAATTTGATTTTTTAATAATCAAATGATATTATTCCTCTGACGTTCATATGAGTTAAGTTAATTACTGTATAAGATTTAATACTAGCTACTAATTACGAATTATCGGTGCGTTAACATCTAAGTTTGTTACTCGATTTTAATATGCAAAAATCTTTTTGAAATATTCAATATTGTCTGCATTTTGAAAACAAAACCCAATTATTATATTTGTTCAGAAGTTTAATTTTAAATAAATATGAAAATATTTTTTGTTACCTCTGTCATTTTTTAATTTCAATTTATGTAAATTATGTTCTTTAACTTATTGTCTTTATTTAATTTTTTTTTAAACAATCAATAAAAAATTATATTTTGAATTAATCATCAATATAAATATCATTGATAGATTATATATGTCATTGATTTATTTTGAGTTATAGACTATTGATTTTTTTTTTATTATAAAAAATTTATTTATATTCTGTAGTTGTAAATATTTTTGCATTTATAAGAAATTTAAGTTTATGTGTTCATTGCTTAACTTCCTTCATTTTTAATTAGATGAACAAAAATTTGAATTAGAAGAGTTTTTAATGTGATGTAATTTATTATATATAATAAATGCCACAATTTTTGTTATCAATAAATATTATAGCAACGAAATTGAATATTTTGTTTTAAATATATTGATTATTGTATTGCATGTATAATATAACTAAATTTCAAACTTTAATATAAAAAACAAATCTTAATAGATTATTGAATATATTAATATGTTCAAGAAATTAACTATAGTCAGGAAAAAACTGGTATTTAATTCTCATTAAATTTGTTAATTATTATAAATTATTATTAATTATTATAAAGAAATTTAGAATATATTAAATAAATAAAAATTGTATTTCGTTTAATGAAAGAAAAGACCTTAATTTAAACATCAAGGTTATACACCATACGATAAAATAAAAAAAAATATGACAATTTACGTAAGTAGGCATATAAATTCATGCCTTAAAAATCACAAATTTATTTAATTTATCACGTATCTCATACTTCAAAAAAATTAACGAGTATACTAGACTATAACTTGTTTAATATGGAATTTCCTAAATTTAATTTATATTCAATTTTTGTTAGACAAACATAATTTGTAAATATACTCGTACTTTATCAATTACATTTTATGAAAAGTTATTAAATTTTTTTATTTACAATACCTTTTAATTTAATAAATTAATTGGAATTGTGATGAGCAAATTAATTGTCTTTAATTTATTTTGAGGCGGTTCAACATATACCAAAAACCTTGTCATTAACTTTATTATCATATTGAAATAATGGAAATTAGACAATTCAGTTTATTTATATAATATTGTTTTATCATATTCATTTTAATATCTTTAAAATTAACTTATTATAATTAAAATATTATATAATATTATTTCTATATATTATTTATAGATATCGAGTACTGGTTCAATGGCATTTCTTCGAGATGAAAATTTAACATTTCATAGATTTGCAACAGATATGTCAGTTAGTAGTCGACGTCCATCTGATGATGATATTATTGATAGTAAAAATAATAGTACAGTGACAAATAATAGTAATAATAATCATACAGATAATACTAATAATAGTATTACTGAAAATGATGCATCAAAAAATAATAATTTTGCATTAAATACTCAACAAAATTTTTCACCGGCCATTTGGTCAACAACAAATTCAAAAAATAATGGTTTTACACAAGAAACAAATAATGAATTTCAATATATACCAAATGAAACTAACAAAAGTCTGCAGAAGAATGGATCAACATCAAAACTATTACCATCTGATGATAAATCAAATAAACAGGTAAGCTAAAATTTTATTTATTTTATTATTTGTTTTTATGTTTTTTGTTTTCGTTTTTTTTTTATTTTCTGTTCAATTATTTTTTTTTTTTATTTATTTTCATAATATATTTTTAATTGAGTAATTTTTTATTATTTGTTTTTAAATTTTAAATAAAAGCATAACGTATTTAAGTATGTATATATAGTTTTTTTTATTTGTGAAAAATTGCACTATATTTATATTCATTATAATATATAGAAGGAAACTTCTTATTTACCACAATTTCGACATTGTTTTTCTGTATAATAACTACGGACTTGTCGGACACCTAGTCTAGTTTTGAATGTTGAACAGAAAAACGATTTTTATATTTTTATTTATCAATAAAAAAATTATAAAATTGCCATCTTAATCTACTATGTTTGATATCAATATAGATGGGTGCTACTTTTAAATTGCATTAGAAATAAATTTGTTTTGATTATGTCCTTTAATATTAAACATTGTCAGTGATTTTTTACTAAATATGATAAATTGCAGATCCTTCGTTGACAACCTAGTAATCGAGATATTATTGGCCAGAATTTGATCTGTTTGACCGTAATTTGACCGTAATAAATTAAAATTTGTTTGTCAATTCATTATCACTCATGACACGTCTATTATATTTATTTTAATAATTTCAATATCCATTGCATTTTTAGTATTTTGTATTAATATGCAACATTTTCTTGCTTTCAAAAATGACGTGATACAATATACAAAAATTTGTTTCAAATGGTATGTAATGAAAACTAGATTATTGAACTGCTTAATGTATAGAAATAAATTTAGAACAATACCTTATTTTATTTCTTCCTGACTTAACGAACTGTAATTTGTAATTTAGAACTAAATGAAGAGATCAATAAATTAAATTCTGTTTTTCATTTCTTCCTGGCATAACTAACTGTAATCTATATTTCAAGTCGTAATTTGTTAAAGGTTAGCAAGAGAAAAATTGACTTCAACTTTAGTTAGTATTACAAATTTAATTCTTTCTACACCCTTATTTTGCCGAAACCAGCTGTTCTACCTACAATGATTGTTTTCATAAATTATGTTAAAATTTCAATGTCATCTATAGAATTTCAATGTTTTCTATTATGTATGTCATCGATGTTTTTTTATTGCAGTATTTTTTTTTTCTTTAATTTAATAAAATTCATTTTGGAACCCGCTTCGGTTCCTGTAACGAAACAATAAGTGCATTAAAATGTTCAATAGATAAATTTCATCAAATGTGGATTATCATAATTATTAAAGTCATACATATGAACATAGTTTTTGTAAAATAAATATACTTGTCTAATATATTTCTTTCGTGCGACATATAATCATATCGTTTGGGTAATGAGGTTAAATCTTTAATTAATATTTATTTTATTCATGTGTTGTTTATCATATATATCTATCTATAATATTTTTTAGAAATTATCAATTTATCAATTAATTATAATAATAGAGTCTTATATATGCGTTGACTCATTTAACTCAGTTCATCATCATAGGAAATATAATTTCAAAGTTTAAATCAATGTTTATGATTTTATTTAAATTAAGAAATCAAATATAACGGATTGACACAAAATTCTCAATTTCAATTTAATTTTTATATAATTTTTATTGTCAGAAAACTAACAAAACTTTCCCATCTGCATAATTATAATTTAAATTTCAATAGATTATATTATTTTGAAGCTAAAACTATAAATTGTTTGTAATGTTTATTGAAGGTGTTAAAATATAAATTAGATGCAAATATAAATTAGATGAGAAAATAATTTAAATGTATAAAATTCTAGTAAATTCATTTTAATATCATCTTGAATTGTAAAACATGTTTGTGTATATAGTGCCACTATACGGTGTTAATTTATAAACCTGTTGATTATAATACGACATTGACATACCTTAATCCAGATTCCTTGTTATAGGAATTGCTATCAATTTTGATGAACTTTTCAGTGACACATCTTTTAGATTCCAGTGAGGAACTCCATTCGTCGATTTAGTATTATTTTGTCAAATTTTTCATCATCATAGCCGAAATATTAATGTAATTTATTACTATTATTTGATTTTGTTATCCAAACATTTTCCATCGCCTGAAAATCAATGCCACTTGTATTTTAGTATCACCCTTGTGGGTAATTTTGGTTTACAGTTTATGTTGAAAGTAACTAGTTTTTATGTATATGATTCATTAAGAATTGCAATCGCATTTTCGGTGCTTATAGGTACTGTACACATAGCTTTCTAATTAATGAATTATTGATTTAGAAATTTAAGATTTCTCATGCTTCAATTGGTTAGAAATTGAAATTTTGCAATATATGCTCATAATGAGAGTTTATTCACTTGGTTCTTTTTTGTTTACTTAATCTTTTTTTTTCTGCAAAATTAATTATGAATCTATCATTTAATATAATTGAACATTGGAAACTATTAGTTATAGTATATCTAATATAAAAATTTCATACTTATAATTTACATAAAAAAAAAATTCCACAAATTACAAATTATCTATTTTTTTTTTTAAATAAATATTGTTATTACGAGTAATTACAACATTGTTGAACATTTTGGATGATGTTATTTTATTTGGAAATAGAGCGTATTAAGTAAAAATTAGACAAATATAAAAATTCCAAAATTTATAAACAACATTTTAGTTATATCACCACAAAAAATGTTGCTATCTTAATGGCATTAAATGTCCTTTTTTATTCTAAAAGCGGTTCTTTATTTAATTCGCATAAACTATGAGTTTATCCTATTTTGTTTTTGTAACAATGGTACTGGATGATTAATATCACAACTATAAGGTATAATTATCCAGTAACATATTTCAATATTTAGTTTTGCATAAATTCCCAGCTACCTAGTTTCTTCTTTAATTGTAATGGTCGGTATGATGATGATGATATGAATCACTTGCTATTGCATTAAATGTGCTAAGGCTATATGTATGTAAATTCAAGGATTATTAATAAGAATTTCCCGAAATATGTAGTATATAAAATATTTAAAAATTATCTTTGCATACTAATTTTGTTAATGAAATAAATTAATTTTAGTATAAAGTATCAGATATTTATATATGCTTTCATATTAAAATAATCTTGATTTTATTTTTACGACATAAAATCAAAATTATGTTTTGAGCTTCCTGAAAATTTGGACAATTTCATATGATAAAAACAAATATTTATGAAATATTAATTTAAATATTAAGTCGGAAAGGTCATAGCAAGAAATATAATAAAGTGAAAATTAATTCAATTAATATTATATACAAGTGGGTGTATACATACATCAATGGTGACTGAATGCTTAAAAATTTCTGCAAATATTTGCATGTGTAACTTTTGAAAATATTCAGATGTGATTTTTTGGTGATTATGAATAATTCATCTGCCTGTTACCAATCAAATTAGTTTAAGTGTAATGTATAATACTTTAAAAAGTCTAAGTCTAACATCACCTTCACTTAGATTATTCAGTTCGAGTGATAGTTAATTGATGTAATTATTTATTTTCAATTATATTTTATATATCAATGATATTTATACATTCCTTATAGATTTTGTTCATTGTCACGTAAAGGTTTATCATTTGTTATGTAGCTTTTTTATTAATTTTCTTAATTTACCTTGGTTAATGTCTACTCTTAAAAAAAGATATGTAAATTTTAAATTTATGTTTTATTCACTTTTTTGTTTTGTAAGAATACTCAGTTTTCTATTCCTATTT
>JANSTX010036575.1:0-13380 GCA_027564355.1 Penthetria funebris | reverse complement strand
CCAACAATAATATCGATCAAGTTTAGACGTGGTCAGTTTATATAATTGGCTCGTTAGCCATTTGAAAACATGTTCTGGGACGTGCGACGATTGCTGATTCTTTTGTAGCAACCAACTGGATACTATCAGATATACTGTATATATATGTATATATATATATATATATATATATTTGAAATAAAATATTGACATTGTTTTTATTTTATTTACCATGCCACATTTTATTTCTTTATCTAACTTAAATATCATCAAATTGAAGCTATTAAAGCCATTGACATCCTCGGGGAGGAGTATGAATATTTATACTCGCTTATATAAATTCGACAGATCGAATATAAATTGATAAGGATTATTTATTTGTTTATGATCACCACCACAACAAATAGTACACTTTGCATTTATATATAATTTTATTCAAGATTTATTTTCATGTAATTTTCAATATTTAATTTTTGCATAAAATAACAATTATGTAATGAGCTTGTGCATGATATCATTAATCAGGAATCATTAAAGTGTATTTTTAACAGAGAAATATTTCATAGGAAAAATGATAAATGATCTATTCATTGACTAAATTTTGAAATCCACATCGGTGATTTCTTGTGGTTGACATAGAATCTTGTTAGAAATGCACAGATTGACGAATATTAGACGTTTAATTTTTAAAACAAAATTAGGGACTCTAAAAACCCCATTAATAAAATAGACAAAAATGAGTTAAAATGCCCATCATAAGAAAGCAACTATGGACCACAATTATCAGGAGACACAAAAACTCTACTTCTTCAATAATACATTTCTGGTCACCTTGTCTATAATATAGGCCTTGAGAGTGCAGTGTATTGCCACTTTTTGAATGATCATCGATCATAATATATATAAGTATTGTTAATTTAACAAGCTTTATGTAATTAAATACTTTTGAATTTGATTTTATTATTGACTATTTTTATGACTAGAACTGCTGCACATTTTGCAAGTAAATTGAAGAAAAAAAAGACAAATGTTTTCTAGACTATAATGTAGAAAGTTAAGTATTGTATCTAGAAACTGATTTGGAAAATTCCTATTTAATTGAAAAATGTAATTGTGTTGGAAATTTGTGACTAACTATTTGATCTAGCGATCTAGCATTTACAGACAGACATCATTCTATTAATAGTCACATCTATTTCAGCACGACATCTAAAATCTGTCAAAATCCATAACTTATTTTATTTAAAAGTAGACATTTCTTAGACATATCAATGTTCATTAATTTTGTCTTTAAGGCATTGATATTCAGCCAAACTTGTGAGCTGTAGTGGAATGTGCAATTTATTAATAATGATAATCAATATTGATGCAATGCCAATTAATATCTTCAATGTTTCGGTTGATATTTTTATCGCTACAGTATTGCTGTTTAAGTGAATCGCCAGTACACCTTCGATCCACTTCATTCCTTACCACCTGTAATAGACTCCATAATGATGGATGTTTTCCAATTCCGCTTTCTTTAGTTTATAATGCTATTCATGCTGTGCTAATTAGATTTAACGATATATAAAGTAAACTAGTTTCAACATCGTGACAACAGTTTTAATGTATATACACTTACTATACTAGATTAATTATTGCCATGTTACTGGCATTTCTTTAATTATCAAATTCAATTCATCGTATGATTTCCAATTAAAGAATTCTCTTATTACTGTACTAGAAATGCTGTTTTTATTATAACTTATATATTCTTGTGATATTCAATTGAGAACATAAGATCCAATCTGTATAAGCTTTACTCATATATATTTTATGATCTGTGTGATAGATGTGTAATAAATAATATTCCATATCCTGTATTTAATGTTTTATTCAATAAAATAATTAAATTAAATATTAATTTTATTTATAAGATTCATCATAAAGCATCCCAATCGTGTTAGTTAACATGGTAAAACATTACTTACAAGAAAATCCACTTTTTTTTATGGGATTTTGTGTATTCATCATGATTTTCATATAATTTATCATCACTTACTTTTCTCTGTCTGTACCATCATATCTTTTGCCATATATTAAAGAAACCAATTTAACAGACAAGTACTCTATCTTTTATTTAACAAAAATCATCTTTTGTTATTATCCAAAAATATTGCCAAAGAAAAAATCAAAACATAAAGTGTTTTACACTATGTTTTCTTGCTAAATCTTATGTTATTGCACTTATATGAAACACCTTTTTTTTATTTTGAAAGAAAAAACTAAAAAAAAAATCTTATAATATATTCGTATATTAGTGTGATAAAACTGGAAATGTTTTATCTAAGTAATTATTAATTTAATCGAATAATGGAACGAGGACATTATAAATAAAATGAAAAATTGGCGATTCCCTAGTTATCATATTATCACATACTGAAATAATCATTCCAAATATAGACACATTACTGGTGTTCAGAGATTACATGATTGTGATATGCCACAATGGAATACTTACAATTTTTATTATATGTACTCTAACAGCTAGTTTTGAAATAAAATTTCTGCAGAAGCTCATCTTAAGGACGTGTTAAGACTGTTAAATATATTGTAAGTATTATATATTGTTATTATGTTTCAATTTAATATAAAATTCTACAGTAAATTGTAGTTATAGTGTATGGGCATCAATCTTTTGTTTTATTTTCTTATATCACAGTCTCGAAGAAATAAAATGGTATTTTAAATAGCTGATCTTTAAACGCATTAAGTATCTACAAGTTTTTCTTATGCTCAAATCATTCGATTAATGTACGTTTCATGAATAGTAAAATAAATTAAATTTTATATGATTTTTTTTTAAATTTATAATTTTCGTTCCCATTGTCATAGGGATGCTTGGAGAGTCTTTATAGAAGTTTAAGGCTGTTGCTATTCCAAAACTTAATGGCGTTGCTATTCAAAAACTGAATAGCGTTGCTATAAAAAAAAAAACATAGCGTTGCTATCATTAAAATTGGTAGGGTTGCTATCAAAATATTGAACAGCGTTGTTAACCAAATTAATGATTAGCGTTGCTGTCAAAAAAATTGGTAGGGTTGCTATCAAACATATAGAATAGCCTTGCAATCCAAAAAGTGAATAGCGTTGCAATCCAAAAATTAGTGAATGTTCTTCATCACGGTATTCTTGGAGGATCGGGTAGTTTACCTTCAAAACTCAAATATTGCAAATTGCTTAATGTATATATTTCTACCTTAACATAATTAGTAAGGCCATCATCAGACTTCAAATTTCAAAGTGGAATTCATTGAATAGTAGCAAAACTGTTATTAAATATGCTGCAACTAGTGGTAAAATGTGGAGTGTAAGTAAAGGTGGTATTGTCCGGCAAAAAATCGGCAAAAACTTTAATCAATATTCAATATAACAATTGTGCCAATTAAACTATATAAACCGATTCCATATTACTTTTCGTTTAACAAAAGTTTACATTGTTTTATTTTGCTTTGATCATTTGTATTTTTCGTACAATTTGCATCCGTGCAAATAAAGGAATAAAACGTCTTAAGCATCAGTAGAGAGAAAATAAAAATACTAAACTAAAAAAAAATAAAAATCCAATCCTCTTTTCCAGTAGCACAAAATATATTATAAAAGATTTATTTGAACTAATAAAATTCACTATCTTCATCAGAGAAGTAAGACAAAGATGAATTGATAATGAATTTAAATGTTACAAAATACAAAGAATATCCAAACCAATTATTTAGAAGTGATAGAAGAAAATGTGTATATGGCTTATATAGCACTGTGGCTCATTAGTAAACAGACTTCTAATTGGCATTGATTCTTTTGCTAAATGTTTTGATGTCAATCGGTCAGAGTGGAACTAGTTAATGGTTTATTATAACGAATTAAATTTTATGAATTTTATAATTTTTAAATGTTGCTAATTGAATTTAAAGCACATGATTTTTGAAAGATTGTATCATATGTCATAAAATTCAGTGGCGACTCGTAATTTATCAAATAGGGTACACAGTTTGGCCTTCATCAAAAATTCAACCTGTATATCACTGTATTATACTTCTAATGCTACTAAATACTTAAATCGCATATTATTCATTTCATCCCTTTTTACTTTTACACAACATACTTTTTATTCGAACTATTTCGTGGATGCGTAATTTTAATTTATTGTCTATATTAACCGCATACCTTTTGTTTATACTATTAAGTACATTTCCGGTAACCTGTTATTGTCTAAAGTTGTTTATTTTTTTATTTTTAAAATTAATTTTTTATCGGTAGTATTGTATGGCTTCCATTGCCTTGGAAGGATGAAAATGACATCGATCCACAAATTAAAATTTTCGACAGTACAATTCAGAACAGAAGTGTCAACCGCAGAGGGTGGAATTGAAACGACCACGCATAAATTAAGGCGACCGGATAAAACGCGTACTTAACTGGAATCCCCACGAAATTTGAAAACATGGTGGAGCAAAACGAATGCGAGTGTTGGTCGACTGATGGATGTGAAAGTGCTAGCCACAGATCATGAATAATAGTTAATTGACGATTTGCGATCCCGCGTGAAGTAAAAGTCGAGATGATTATGAACTTAATTGTCCAAAATATTTGTATACTTTCCCTTTACCAACACACGATCGTTTTGTTTCTTTGCGTATTGTCAGCGAACATTTTATCATCAGAAACACCAATTTTTTGATGTCACCACTTACATGCATACTTTTCAATGCATTTAATCGTTGAAATCTTATTGTGCCTTAAGTTTTTGTATTAAAACTTGCACTTCTTGTAGCTTGTAATGTAATAACTTACATGTTTAACTGTTTAGCCAATTTTGCTGCACTTGATGGTTTTTTTTTTTTCAATTTGTGCTCTTACATTTTGAACCATTCCTGATAATATTGAGTGTTTTATTTAACCAATTTCATGAAATTTTCCGATGCAATTTAGTTTGATTATAACAGTTAATACTTATCAAATTTTGAGAGCGCAGTGATCAGATGTATGGAAACTGGAGTTGCGTGAAATTAATAATAGTTCTCATCAGTACAGTAATTATTTTAATGAGAAATAAAAGTACTTCTGCGAAACTGATTGGTTTATAATAGAAATATGTATATTATATTGTTTTTCTTTTTTTAAATTAACATTTAATATTTTAACTTGTATTGTACATACTCGTATACAAATCAACTTAATTTACATTAAACAATTTCTTAAGTTCTCCAAATTAATTAAAATTTCTTTGTGTGTTATTTTAATGAAATATTTTTATGATAATATTGTCCATATGAAATAAAATTAATTACACTTTCATTGACATTAATGCGAAATTAATTCAGTATTAATGACTTGAAATTGTTTTTAAATTTTTTTTTCTCGTTTTTATATACCTTTTCATATAAAATTTATTGCAACTATTGCATTTAATTGGAGTAAAACAACAAAAATAAAATTTTCTTTAAAGTCTTTAATAAAAAAGAAAAAAAGGCAGCTACAGCAAAGAAAATGGGAAAGATAAGCTGGTTATATAAAATGTGTTTAGCCATTAAATGATAATTAATTTCTTATACTTTAACAAAATATAAACATTAATATTAAATTGTTGTTGATTCAACCAAAGAATAAATTAACATAATGAGTTGTTATACATTTGTATTGAAATCAAACCAACAGCAGTCCGATAGGTCTTATTATACTACAACTTCTTTATGTGAATGATGGACATTTATTATCAACTTTGTGGCATTCCAAGGTATTGATATACAACGAGATGATAAATTTAAAGGTACAAATAAAAAAATTAAAAATTAAAAAGAAATCATCAAATAAAGTTGCGTAGGTGAAATTATAAAAAAAAAAAAAAAAAAAAAAAAACTTTAAAAGAACATAATAAAGTTGTTGGAACTGTTGAAGCAATTATTTTGTTTAATAAAAATAAATCAACTTCTATGGTAGTATTGAGGATTTTGTTTCTTTGTTAATTATTAAACAGAGGCTTGCCATGATTGACTATAAATTTGTAGCATTTAAGACTTCAGTTCTATTTTAAGTTGTTTTTTGTTTTTTTTTTTTTTTTATATCTTGACCAGACATAGTTCAGGTATTTGTTATATATTTAAAGATTTCATTCATATATTATTAGGAATTTAAATAAATTTCCATTTAATTTACTAATTAAAAAAATTAACAAATATTTTAAATTTCATGAATAATTTAATTTATAATGAATAGTTGTTCTCAAATTAGTGATCACATATAAGTTGTAATAAAATGTTTATGATAAACGCGACTATCAATGAATTTACCAATTGATCCTTGTTTAGATTATAACCGAAGAGTGTCTTTTGAATCACAGAATTTCTACTGATGATGCAGTTATTGCAATAGTTTGATACATTTTTATCTAATTTTAATTAGTAATTATAGTATAGACGACTAGTTGCTGCAACATGACACTGAATATTGTACCAGCATTCACATAAATTCAAAGGAATATGACGAATAAAATTAATAATTATCTTTTTGAATTGTCAGAAATTCGTCGAGATAAGACATTGTGATTTTCACCTGTAGCCAGCGTGATGCACAGAAAGTGTGCCACCTACCAATTACTGACCAGCAGTTATTTATAAAATTGGATTTTTCGTATATTGACTTTCGATATAAGTAAATGAATTCGAGACATTATATCAACTTTTACTACGTATTGGAACATAGATCGTTAATGACAAATTAATATTGCGTACGATTACTATTGTAAAACTGCATCTTGCCTGAACAAACAACATTAATAATTGAACAAAATTTATATTGAAACACAACTTCTAAATTTAAATTTGAATAATTTATCAACAGTAATCGATTATTTGTTCGGTTGTTATTAAAATTTATTCATTAGACTGGACATCGTTAGTCAACATCACTAAATTAACATCAAATGAACAAAAAAAAAAAAAAAACAAAAGCTCAGATAAACAATAACGTCAAACAGATGAATTTAGATTTAATTAATGATGATCTTATTGGAAATACTATTCACAATAGTTGAAATATACGAATGCCCAGATTTCATCTTAAAATTGAAGATTAAAATAGCATCATAACTAAAAACAGATCGACATTCCTTTGAAGTAATCTGAAACTTTTCAGGACAATATAGGCACACATAATGTATAATTTATTATATGTGAATTCACTTGCGCGTTCTAAAGGATTTTGATCCCCTTATCGAATTTACACATTTGTTTGAGAATTAAGATCTTAACATGTATGCAATGAACTATAGATCAGTCTTGTTATGTTTTCTATGTGCATCCCGAACATATGTGTATTTTCTCCTTAGTGAATTGTGATTCTGATATCGAATTATTTTAGACTGTTGGACATGATTATTTCGTCTCTGAATGCAATTTTTATTGTTTTGAGTTTATTAGAGTACGACTATCGACGCACTGAAGATGTTTGTTAGTCAACAATGAATAGAGCAAAAATAGTGACGGTAGATGGTAATCTGACGGCCTGAACTAGAATCAGCCATAATGATGAATAAAATTTCTGATAAATTATTTACCATACCACGTCCACAAAGTGGCCATTGGGAACATAGTTTTTAAATTACCATTATTAAATTAAACTCAGTTAAAATAGTAAGTGATAGGGGACACTAGGACTTACTTAGGGCGCGGTTGATTACGAATTTAAGAACTGACATCAATTCTGCCAACTTAGGATCTTCGATTTGTCACCACAATCAGACCACGCATATATAATACTAAGTAGGGTGTTTATATAGTTGACACATCCCAAATTAGTATTCATCAAGTCACAAATTCAATTTTTGGTCGTCAATATGTTCCTTAGATGTCTATTAAGTTTTGAATCTTTTATGAGCAAATATTATACCAAATGAGGATTTGTGGAGATTGCTGGAGTTTGAAATAGACACGAGTATTAGACTAAAGAAAATGTTATTAGATTGCAGAAATACACTAAGGCGTCTGCTTAACGTTATAGCTCGAATGGATTTCATATTGCCGAAAAAAAAACCACCTT
Organism: Penthetria funebris; assembly: GCA_027564355.1. Classification (NCBI taxonomy): domain Eukaryota; kingdom Metazoa; phylum Arthropoda; class Insecta; order Diptera; family Pleciidae; genus Penthetria; species Penthetria funebris. The sequence continues at coordinate 5,325 of JANSTX010036575.1, read as the reverse complement.
AATTTGTCACCAATAACCTTTTTTCGTCTCAAAATATTCGGTAATAAATAAAACAAATATAGTCAAATGATTATAGTCAATTTATTAATAGTTTCTATGTTGATTTTTATTTTTTAAAATAAACAATTTAATTTATTTAAATATTTTGTAAATTGTAATTTTGTTAGTTAAACAAAAAAATAAAATAAAATAAAACATTAACAAATTAAAGCCTCTAATTATTGTTTTTCAAATTCTCTATTAATTTGTTGTAAGTTAATTGAAAAGGCAAATATGTAAATATTTAATTAATTTAACATCGCCACATTATTTGCAAATTTGAAATATAACCTTCTCAAAAACTACAACATAGAAAAAATTATAATTATTTTTTAATTTTTTTTTTTTTTTTAATTTTACTATTTATAAAGTAAAGTTAAATGTTGAAAGAAAAAAAAACAATCTTACAAAAACTTATGTTAAAGGCAAATACCACATACTCGAACAAGAGTGGATGGAATTCATCTAATGTATAATTAAAATGTGGAAGAAGAAAATTGAAAAGGCTCTCATATTAAGAAGCAATGTGAAATAACCAACGAAAATGTAATTAATTTATTCATTTGTTCATTAGCAAGTAAACAGAAACTCATTATTTTCTACATATAACTTGAATGTGATAAACAATTATGTCACGATCTCTTTATAAATTAAAATATTTCTCATTAACAAGTAAACTGTTTGCAATTAAGTTAATTTGTAATTGCTTAATGCTTATTATTTAAGGTAAATGTTAGTTTTTTTTTTTTTTTTATTATTTTTTATAGTCATTTTATCGTTAACTTTTTATTTTTATATTGCAATTTAAAATATAAATAAATATAAGGAGCCTAGAATTTGTTTATCGATTTATTGTATAATTAATTTCTTGAATTAATTATGGTTCGATTCAACATTGTTCAAGAGAAATGTGGACACTAATCTCGTATATAATATGCACCCATTCTTGTATAGTTGCTTGCTTGCTGCTATAATCCATCTATGATAAGATGATCAAAGACATTTTAACTATACTAAACCATAATTAATGATGAGGAAAAATAAAACTATTAAATCCATATTATATTTTACTAATATAGAAAATATTAACTAAATATGGAAAATAGTTGAAGAAAAGTATATAACTAACTTCATTCATTTTCTTTGCCCCATACACACATTCTATGGATAATTGTACACAATATTTTCTTCATTCCTAAGCATTTTATGGCCATAATATTTTAAAGTTATTTATTATTTTTAAAGAAGAAAATTTAAAAAAAAAAAAAACGGCTAATTGGTGATGATATAAATATTGTAAATTACAAGTATTTAATAAATGTACATATAAATTTAAGCAAAACATATTTTAAACTTGAGCTAAAAAAACGGAACCTGACAATTTTTGAGAAAGGATGTGATGTGTCATACAAGTACGGGTATATTAAAAAATATTTAGGTCTCAATTGTAATACATAATTTTGTTGATCCCATTATGAAAATTTCATTTAAAAACTTTTCAAATTAAAATTAGACACCATGATTTTTTCTCATAATTTTTGTGATGTCTTTTAGTGTATATAAAATTTGAAGTATTATAACTCACCGCCATGATCCTTTCTGATTTGACGCCATCGATTTTATTCTGCGAGGTTACTTGAACAGCATGGTTTACATCAACAAACCGAGGATACTTCCAATGCTTAAGGACAGAAGTCTGAAAAAGTGTTTCGAAAAAATTATGTGTTAAAAATATCTCATTTACATACAAACATATTGCATAATGTTAGATCAACCATATATTACTGCAATCAATAAAATCTAAATTATAAAATTGTGTTTTTAAAAGCATTCAAAAACAATAATAAAAAAAAAAACATCAGCCTGGAACATATTATTCATTATATTTTTACAAATTCGTTTGAAGTAACTACAATATTAAATATGTATATTGGTATAAAATACAATTCCATAGTATAATTAGAGAAATTTCACAATTGTTCATTTTAGTTTGTCAAATTAGGTAGACGTTATCATCATTTTGACCTTTACACTTTATACGGTAGCATAAATTATAATTTTTAAATACCATCTAACGTTCCTGCAAGTCTGGTACTCAATTTTAATTATTCTTTTTTTTTTTGCCTGGAAGTTATATTTTACCGTGAGATCGCATACATTATTCGTATAGCTTATGTGATTTGCAATTTATATTTCTGTCGACGTAAAACTTACATGATGCCAGAGAAAATCTTAATTCCAAAAAAATAACCGCCAACGATTTCACAATACAATACTTCCAGATTAAGTCACCGTTGACTTAAAAGTGTTAAATGCCAAGCTCAGTGTTGTATTTAAATTATTGATTACGATTAAAATAAGTGATAAAATATAATTTTTAAATACCTTTATATTCAGTACCAGGCAATCAGGAGCGTGTGCTTGTCTGTTGCTGAATTTAAATTATCGTTTTTTTTTCTGTATTACTGTGAGAACACATAAATTAATCTTAGCTTATGTAATATAATTGCAATACTTATCTAATATTATGATAAATCTTATGTGGTGTATCGTTAACTTTTATGCTTAAGGACGATGAAAACCTTTAGAGTGATGAAAACTTTCATATTGACGTAAAACTTACGTGATGTCCAAGAAAATTTCATTCTCGTTGATTCGGGATCACCCGAAAGATTCTCGCGGACTCAAGGAAGAATCCATTCTACAAATTATGACATGTAAGTCAACTTAAACTCATTTACTTTTAACAGTTTCGTTGTGACACTAAAGCCCAAGTATTTTTCAAAAAAACTAATCAGTTTTCTGGTGTGTAAGGAGGTGACAGACTAAAGTTGACGTAATCCCAATAAGTAAATTTTATTAATACGGCCCTATCATGTTTTAATATACAAGGTATCGAGATTTGATTACTTAAAATTATTCCATGTCAATAATAAGGAGAAGCATAAATCCGATAGAGTAATAGTAAAACGGATCAAAGTATTTTGTAAGAATGGATTTAAATATGTAAGCTTAATACTATGTTAACGGTGAAGAGTGTCAGACTACTTAGTTATTATTTAACACTCTTGACGTGACGTGACAACTTATATTTTGATTACTATAGTTTAATACCTCGTTTATATTAATTATGATCATTAACGTATGAATGATCTGTACATCTATAATTAATCATATTTATAATGTCTAATCCAAATGAATGCATCTATAAAATAAATATATATTGTTAACATATTTTGCTGAAACTTATTTTATAACATACGAGTTTATACTTAAACACCACATTATTATGTATGAAATGCATATGTACGAATAATGTATCTAATTAATTTATATATTATATTATTATCGTATATTATAATAATAATAATAATAATAATAAGTAATAAAAATGTGAAAAAAGTCCCATATATCATGTTTGTCTGCAATTTACGTTCATTAGCTCATTATAAGTGCATTTAATTACAGTCACGAAACAAGCGTTTAGTATGCTTATATTCATTTATGTTACACATGAACATAATATAATAAAATGCATAATTATTCACTTTTAAAGGAATAAATAAATTAATGTTAATCTCGTATTTAATTTATTATATTATAAACATTTCTATTAATTTTGTAATAATCGGTTTAACTTATCTCCATAACTTGAATGTACGAGTATATATAAAAAAAAATCATCAATTATTTATATTACATATAGAATATATGCAGTTGTTGGATACTATTTATAATTAGCATATCGTATGCATTTATTCATTATCTTTAATCATTCTTTATTTATTTAATTATTCTATTTGGTTTTTATTTATAATTTATATGAATTCTAATTATATGTTTCTGCCATCAGTAAAATTTAAATAATCGTTCATCAAGAGTTGATCGACAATGGAAGGAGTAAAGTTTTTTTTTAACTACAATACCAATATTTTTATAATTATGTCAATTATTTTTATTATAAATGTATTAAATTTATTTAGGACTATATGCACTCTGCCCATTTAAATTTTTTTTTATACTTCAGTATATTAACCTAGTCAACCCAAGTTAAACCACAAAGTGATAAATTTAGTTTAGCAAATTTTGTCTATTGAATTGTTATTTTGTATCACAGTAGGGTGTTGGAGTAAAATTAATATGTGAAACTAATGCTACTCATATCCAATACCAATCTTTAAATTGATTAATGTACATCAGATATAACCATTGAATATATAATATGATATTGGATAAATACACTGTCCTAAGAAATGATTCCTTAAAATTTCTAGAAATTACAAATGATTTTAATCGTATAATTCCTATTTCGATATTCAAGATCACATTAATATGATATGCCTTTGTAATTATGAGAGTTCATTTGGTAAACATTTTCTGAAAATTAATTGCACAAGAAAATGTGTTATTTTTTCGTTATTTTCAGATTGAGTGATGAGACAACATTGTAAAGTCTATAAAAATGGTATATTTTCTTAAATGATTGAACCTTTGTCCATGCCATTAATATTTGTTGATTTTTATGATTAATTTATAATGTTTTAAAATTGAGACTCTATAATGAGCTATGAAATTGCAATAATTTGACTACTGATATGTACATTGATGTGTGTATTCAATTTCAATCTGTCATCAGTTTTACTATGGGTACGTAAAATCAGTATTATAGCCTATATTCATTCAATTAAGCGTATGATTACGATGATAATGATATGATTGTATACACTTTGTATACTTAGTGAATATTATTGCACCCAAAAAATAACGTCTTATAGAAGAATAAAATGCATTTAACTGTACGTCATATTCATCTGAAAGTAAGATCAAACAGTAAACTGCCTAATTGTAAAATGTGTGAACGTTCAGTCTTTAACCATACATAATCATGTGTATTATTGTTTAATTGAATTATGCACAAAACGACTTGGTATATATACATAGTTTATTCGTGATAGTGAAATGTTTCGATATACATAAACATAAATTGCATACATGTTGCAGTATACGACAAATGTATATATAACATGTGTATATATATATATATATATATATATATATATAGAACGTTTCATATATAGGTACAAGAAAGAATAATATACAATCAAACTTCCAATTACTCAACAAATTCACGATGTAAACACGTAAGCCTACAAACCAACCAAGAAATTACTTCACCTTTTAGTCATTAATTCACCAATTTCCACGTAATCTTTCATCAAAACAGGTACCTATAGAGGTACTCATATGTTCAAGTATATACATACTGGTATATATTTATATTTCTGC
>JANSTX010036553.1:0-13384 GCA_027564355.1 Penthetria funebris | reverse complement strand
ATGTAAAGTTAGGATCCGGTTCCCAGACAATTTGACGCGTCAATCAAATTTTTACCTTTTTTCTCATTTTTTAAATCAATACATTATAATGCCCTCCAGTCATAAAACTAACGAACGGAAAATCTGATCTTCCGTATAATATTATTATACAAGTATGCCTACTCGTACCTCAAAACATGCAATTATTCTGTTTTTTTCTTTTTTTTCTTAGTTTTTACCATGCATTGATTGACGTTAGGTTGCAAGTTGCAATATGTTTTTGTTTTAATTTGAAAAAAAAAGTAAAAACACGTATGTGCAGTAAGAGAAAATTATTTGTTTTTATTATAAAAAAATATATATTTATTAATATTTAAATCAGTTATAGACAAATCAGAATGAAAGTTGCGCGGGTAGAAAAATTATAAAAAGTGCAGACAAAATATTAAAATTATATTTGAAAAATCTGATTGAAAGCATAAAAGGCGTTTTTTTGAGCTTTTTGTAAACGTAATGGGACATCAGAGTTCATCAAATGGTGTCATGGAGAAATTCTTTAAATGACTTCGTCATCAATGAAACAATTCTTTTTAAATATAGTACTTTGCACATTAGTGATTTTTATAATATGTGATCAGAGGTTATGCATAATCGATTTTATTGTGAATGTTGTTTTATAATTTGTGGTATAGTTTCTTACCTATTAACGTAAACTCTTTCTACTACACTTTCTATAATTTGACGGTATTTACTCTTTTGCAGTATGCGGTGTGGTACTATGCGCTGTGATTATCTGCGCTATTGTCACATAAGGTTGGATGAATTTTCACAGTTGGCCTTAAAATGACCACTATTGATGGAATTAGCGACAAAAAAGAAATATCAAATATGTTTTAAATGGTAAAGGATCATAAAGGAGCTTTTCACGTACAATATCAAGTATACATTATACAAGTTAACAACCAGGTGAGAAAAAATTACAGAACCCATCTACTTTGTATGTGTATTTTTAGGGGGTTAAGTTTCTGACCGATTTTTTTTCCTTTTTTGTTTTTAATGGGTTCTTATTAAATCTTATTATTTAATAAACGAAATGATATTTCATTTGACGGAAATGAATTCAAAGTTTCACACCCAACTTATATTAATTTTTGTCATTGCAGAATTACAATAGTGTGGTGTGTGTCTCAACTAAAATTATGTAGCTTGAGTTTTCTGATTAAAATGAATTGTATTTGCACTAAAAGTGTATTATTTTTCATTGTTATATGCATTAATAGTATTTTTTTTTTATTTATCATAGATATGCATTAGTTTTTAAGTTAAAAATTTAATTTATGAAATATTTTTGTAGGTCAAAATACAAGTTAAAAAAAATAAAAACATTTTTTTTCTATTTTCAGCATAAAAAACATATTTTTTAACTACCATTTGATCATTTTTCATTATTTTTCTAACCAATTTAATTTATTTGTATAAAAACATATATACCAACAACATATGTTCATATTATGTATAGTTAGCTATTTTAAGTGTTGTATTATTATTATTATGCAACATATAATGTTTTATTTAAATTCATTTTATATGTTACGATCATCATCATTATGTGATCATTAATATATCATTATATTTATCATCTGCCATAATCATTTTTACCATCATTTCCATGACATCATAATGGTTACGAGTATAAGGTTCAGGTTCAATACACATTTTCTTCTCAATATTATACTCGGTATTTTATATTGCATTACAATATTATTTACGAGATTCATTCAACAATGCACAGTGTGTTATGATGAATGATGAAAAAATAAATAAAAATACATTTACATAATACATTTTTAAAAAATTTTGTAGAAAATTGAGAATTAACAAAATAAATTCTGAAATTAATTTAAACGTTTTTTCAAACTTTTTACATTATTATACATTTTGTTTATGTATTTTGAGAAAAATCTGTATATTTTGGCCCTGAGAAAAGTGGTACTGATTGAAGTCATGTAGGTATAATATTGTTTAGAAGTTTCATTAAGTAATACATGACACAATAATATGATTTTTATACAAAACAAATCTAGTATTTACATTACATAGATTTGTTATGTATGTATATACATTTTGAAAGAATCTCGATTAATTCGCTGGCATTGTAGGTGTTAATGATTTATTAACACATTTTTTAATATAATTGTGGTTGATAATGAACAAAGATTTTATAATAAATTATCTAATTTCATTGCAGTAAAATTCAGCTGCGTGTTTAAATAGTCGAAACAATTAGTAGTTAAAGTAGCCATAATTTAGGTCATTCAGTATAATATGAAAAATGTTATAGATTTTTTCTAAAATTATATTCTCACCTTTGCAACAATTGTCTTCATCAAATATTTATGCTACTAAAATTTTGGCATACACAATAATTTTGATAAATGTGTCGAAAAACAAATACGTATAATAGATACTAATGTACTTGCTAGGGAAGGTATTAAAACGCAATAAATTTAATATTTGATAATTTTAATATTTTTAATGGAAATATTTATAGTTAGAAGACACAAAGACATTAATCCATAATAAATAGTTTTTAAAACGATCAAAATTTAAATAAATAATATAATGTGCATGTTCTTAAATTACAGTATTTTATTTTTAAATTCTAATTTAACATTTATTTTATCAAAATTTTGCATTATTAATTTAATATTATTTATATTAAAATGTATATTTAATTTCTTATAATAGACATTAATATTTCATGCACAAATTCATTTTAGCTGGAAACTAGCAATTACACAAATTATTTATAACTTTTGGGTGAACAATTTTCATTTCCGTTTGTGTTTTCTCTTGAGTGCATAAACTAAATTTAATTTGTCTTTAGTAACAAAAAAAAAACTCTTTACGTTTTGCACTATTTGTATTTATAAATTATAATCTGATTTTCTATCCACTGTCAAAGAGCTTTGAAAATTTTAAATGAAGGTTTGCACCTCTGAATGAAAATTTACCACCTCTTAATAAATAACTCAAGTGATATTCGTTGTTTTCAATTTTTTTAAAATAAAACTTGATTGAAATTATTTTCAATCTTAAATTGTATTGTTTAGAGACAATTCTTCCGTTACTGAAATTTATCACATATTAGATAGAATATGCCATTAGATCATAGCTTTTTTCATTTGTGTGTATTGTCGTTAGGAATAATAAACAATTTATTTGAAATTTAATGTATGTGGCAAGATATTTCATTGTGCTAACATATGTCTTTTTTAACCATTTTTACTGTTTTTTTTTTTTAATTTTTTCTAAGATAAACAAAGGGGAATTTTATATTATTTAAAGGATAAACTTTGTATGCATCTCAGAACTTCATAGAAGAAAGATAATTCTATGGTAAAGTCTATAAAAAAAAACTTAGTAGAATGTTTATACAGAGAAAACGAAGAAATACAAAAATAAAATTGAATATTATAATTTTTCCTATTGTTGCATTTTTATTTAAATTTTTATTTAATTTGATGCCTTTTTTTCCTATTTAAACTTTATTAACAAATGAAGGTATTTTTATTATATTATGTATGTATAAAAATGTGCATTATAAATGGTAGCGCGCCTACCCAACTACTTATTGTAAAAGATGTTGCTCATTTTAAATTCCAGTTGCGTTGGATTGTGGTTTTTTTGGTTTTTTTGGTTTTTATTTTTCCTTTTCAAGATGATTGAGGAGAGTAAAGAAAATAAAAAAAATTAAAATTCAAGAATAATGTTATTTTTTAATAAAATATATATATATATGTTATTTACTATGGTTGTTATTGAATTTGATTGTTTTTAATGATGCGCTTTTTTATTATATATTTGTTTGATTTTTTTTTCTATATTTTATTTTAAAATCTTTTTTATACATACATTTCAAGGTTTATGAATGACAGAATTACTGGTAAAAAGTATTCAATCCTTTTATAATTAATTCTATATTTATAGCAAGTTATTTCAATGAATTAAACATAAAGAAATGTATATTGCAAAAAATAAAATTAAATATTACTTTTAAGCTAAGACAAACAATGTTTATGCATTAAAAAATGCTAATATACAAGTTGATTGTTAGTGTCCTGTGTAAATAATTAATTTTAATAAAAACAAATATCAACTGTTATAATTAGAGGTAGACGTAAAGTAAAAAATCTCTTGGAATATAATGCAAATAAATACTACAGTTTTGCATTAATATTTCAAATAAAAAGCCAAGAAATTTGAAAAACATTTTATTTATCCAAAATTGTAAAATTTAAAAAAAAAAAAATTTATAAAATTATGCACTTTTTTCTTTATGTAATTGTTTAATATCTTAAGTATGTTAAAAGTGTTAATAAAATTTGAAAAGCTTGAAATTAATTTAAAAATATAAGAAATAATTATTAAAACACTTATTATTTAAAATTTTGTGATAGAGAAGTTTGATGACCATTTAAAAAAAAAAAACAAAAATAAAAAAGAAAACCAATTCACGTTTATGTTTACAAAATGATATCGATATTAAGAAAACATAAAAAACTATTTCACTATTTGAATTTTTTAAAATTAATTACATTATAAATTAATTTTTGACAGAACATAAATTATAGTTTCACAAAATTGGGATAAAATAAAATTTATTTCTAATTAATTATTGTGTGTGTATGAAATTATTAATTTTGTATTAAGCTCCATTGGATACTTAGTATTTCAAAATCTTTAATTCACATTGCGTTGTCATTTCTTTTTTTCACTGATTGTATCCAATGTATAAATTGTGTATAATATCCGTAAGAAGATCTTTTTATACACTGCTGACACTATTACTTATTTTCAACCTTCATAATGGAACCGAGATCTTTCTATCAGTATAGTACTTTTTTTTAAAATACTACATATGTTTTATAACAAACTACCTACAAATTTGAATTTATTTTAATAATTTTTATTCACGATAATTTGTATAAATGTTATAACTTTCAAATAAACCAGTTGCCTTTTTTTCAGATGATCGCACTGAATGTTGCCAGCCGACACAGATTATTTAAATTGCAATCAAAATATTCTGTATTACTTGCAAATTTAATTTAAGAATTTCAATGTTTCATAAAAGAAAATTGGTAAATTAGCATAGAAAATTAATTATAAATTCTGTATCAGAAGAGATATTAATGTTGCAATGTAGATACGAATATATGTAACATATATAAAGTAACATAATGCATTTATTGTAATGTATAATTTATGGTGAAAGTTTTATTTAGTAAAATAACTAAACTAAATATGTATATAATTTTGTTGAAATTATGTAATCTTCACTTTTATTTTTAAAATTAAAACAAAAAAAAAAAAAAATTAAATCACAGAACATGTTAAATAAATTGTTGTACAATTTTGTATCATACATTAAGTAATAGCGATACAAATATATATTTATATATAGAAAATAATATTAAATTAATTTGTAATTCACGAAGACGTCTGAAATATTAATGACTAATGAATGTCATAACATTACATTATTATTATTTTATTGTTTTTATCTTTATCAAAACAAAATCACATTAATTAATATTGCAAGAGTAATTTTTTTTCCCATTTTTAACCACCATCACATATAACTTAAAAACCCTCACAAATGACAATCATCGTCTGAATAAAATATGCTTATTGCTTTGATGAGGGTTTTGATAGGTTTAGTTCTTAGAGAATATTTATTTACAATTAATGTAAATAATTCTGGTGTGCCATCCTGAGTACGTAATTATTTATTCTGATGACATAACGGCCTTTATAACTTTCAGATAGTATAAGTTGTTGAATGTTACACATTCATCGAAGGCTTATATAGTATTATTTACAATAATTTTCTATAATATAAATTCTAAATGCTCCACATTAATAATAATATATAATAATTATTTTATGATGAATTTAACGTCCTTAATACTATGTTGAATTCTTTTCCGATTTCATGCAGCGAATAATATTAAAATTGTTATTTAAATTAAATTATGTATTAAAATGTGAATGTTTTTATTATTATTAGGCTTAATGTATTTTTAAATTTTATCAATAAGTTATATATTCTATCCCAATATTCTACTTATTTATAAAATAAAAATTATATTTATTTTAATTTATGGACATATGCAGTATGGAATGTGACAGAAAATTAATGGATGTTCTCGAAATATGAATTAAAATCAATATCATAAATTTCAAAAGTTACAAATTCAAACAACATAATATTTAACTACGAAATTTTTCAAATTATCACTACGCATTACACCTACACATTCTAAACTGTTATATTTGCATCTTGATCGTTGCATTTATGAAGGTTGTTTAATATAATATTTGTGTCGTATATTTGCAAATGTATAATAATATAGTTAATCTATTTATTCGTTAGATTATTTTAAATATTAAATAATTTCGCTTTTTTTTTTAAATCTTATAAAATATAAACATAATGTGTATAAGGGTGATGTGATATTACATTTATTTATTCATTAGATATCAAATTTCAGCTATAGTATTATGTATAATCGTTTGAATTTTCATTTTAAGGGTATGCCAGGTGCATCCTTTTGATAGTCCAATATTTATAAAATTCAATTAACGATATATAGGATCATATATTCTTACCTATATTTTATTAATATCTATTCTAAAAATAGATATTAAATTTTAAACTCATAATGATATATGTTGTATTCAAAATAAGGGGTGAAATATTATAAATAAATGTTTTCTTTTAAATATATCAAATTTCACATTATATATAAATAAATGATCGTAGTCACGTACTACTACAATTTTATATACAATATTATGTGAAAAATAATTAATGAAAATCTGCTTTTCTTTCAATGATTATTTTAAGTAACATTTTCATAGAGTATAAAGTATAGTACATCAGTTATAACATTGCGGTTTTAAATAGACAGATATTAGATATTAAACAAAGATATTTGCATTTATGATGTATTTTAGTATAACATTTAGATTAATTAATTTTATAATATTGATTTAAATTTAAATATTAAGAAATTTGCAATATATTTACGAGAATAGATTGATATCTACCTTCACCTATATTTGACGGTATACAATAAAATTTTTGGAAAAATCTACGTAAAACACTATAAGCTACAAATGTAAAAGTTTTTCATGTAATAAGTTTTAACCTTGTCTTAAGTGAATATGTAACATATTCTCTAGTTATACGCTTTGAATGCAAAACACTTTGATCTAAATCATATTTGTAAACGTATTGTTGAATATTTAGCACATTCTTCAAAATTTCCGGACCAAATTCAAAGAAATCCCTTAAAAATAGTAATTTGTAAAAAAATGTTTTTTTTACCCATTATTTTACTTATCAATCTACCCTCAATTATTTTTATTTTAATTGAATTTTTTTAATTTTTTCTTTTTTTTTGTTTTTGTAACACTTTAAAGGTCACAATTCTATATAGGATTATAAAATTTCTAAAAATAAATTTCACCTAAATAAAAACCCATTTATGGAATTGAAAAAATAAAAACGTCTTCAATATTATGACAGTTTATTAAACTTTCTGTGTCCATATTAGGTGTCTTTAAGAAAATAAACACATTATAAAAAAAAAGAAATAATAATCAAGAAATTAAAAAATTTCTTTTTCACTGTAAAACCCCAATTAGGCTGTATACACATAATAATTGCCCAAAGGTAAAGCATGCCATTATGTACATTTACAATTAGTATATTTAATTGGGTGTTTTATTTTTGCTCAAGTTTTACAACATTTCTTACGTGAATTATTTTCCTTTTAACATTTTATGTGATAGTTATATACACTTGAATTTTACACTCGTGTTTAATGTAACATATATTTAAGCAATAACTTCAGATTCAGATGATATTGATACAAAAAGCAATAATCAATAACGTATATGTATCAACCTTTTAATTTTATAATAATACCACATTTAATTTTGTGTCCACTCTTCTGTAAAGTAATTATATTGTTATAACCAATTTAAATATACGATAAAAAATGGAAGTATGCTTGATATTACATTTACATAGCCACTTGGTCACTACAGCGAATTTTTAATTTCTCAAATTATTTCCATGACATCACATAGAAATCGAAAATATTATTCATGTGCTTCTACTCCTTTCACCTATGAAATCATGGACTGCAATATGACGATTTCAAAAATTTTAGAAATTTTCTAATACATAACTTATTACAGTTTTAATGAGAAAACAATGTTCTGCAGACTAATAAAATTCTGAAAAAAAGCAATTCCGATGCAGAAACTATAATACTACAATTTTAAATCTACGAGTCAAATCAGTTTTGTCATTCTTTATGGTAAACGATAGCTATCGAAAAAGTAAAATGATTATAATAAGACTTTTTATCTAAATTAATTTTTAGGATAGTAAATTATGACTGAAATACAATTACAAATAACCGCTTACATTAGCAAAGAATCGTATATATTGATCCCAAAAAAACTGTTCTAAAAAATGCAATAATAATGATAATTAATAATTTTATGCATTTATCATTAAAACCAATTTATTGCACTTATTCATGTGCGTCTCTTTTCGCAGTTTTAATAACCACAATAAATGTATTAATTAAATGGAATAAATAAAGTAATTGGCATTTTATATTGTCAGAGTCATTAACATTATAAGTAGATAAATCAATAAAATTTGATTATATCACTCCCAACGTAACTGTTCCAGTGTCTGCAAATTATTCATGTAGATTTTATACAGAATTTCATCTGCCAGTTTGATTATAATTAAATTACTTATTTTTAAATATAAAATTTATTAAAGTGATTTGTAATATACAACTAATTTACAAACGTTATCATATATTTGTATAATTACCGATATAATCAATTTATTGCAGTTATTGATATCGTTTGTCATTGGTAATATATGAAGCTCTGTAATTACTATGAAATGCTCAATTGATTATAACTCTGTTAACACAATTGTCAATATTAGCATTGACACAATAAGTATAATAAATGATTTTTATTTGACAAATTTACACATTTAATATTTCTGAACATTTTGTAATTAATTTTGATGAATGCAAAGTATTGCAAATTTTTTACTAATATCAATTTATTGGTTATCCGGATTGTTCTTGTAGAAATTCTCTGATTGATGAATATTATTCTTTCGGAAATAGGTGCCTAGTGAAAGCGCAAATATATGTGCTTAAAAACGCATCTTATGAATTTACTCGTTTTTTCCTTACATTATCAATTAACTTTCAAGTTATTATACTTAATTTAATTACTTTTTTTTTTACCAACAATAATAACTTTATACACTTACTATATACATGAATTTTCTTATAGAAAATATATATCTTTAATATACGCTCGTATATAAGTCGCGATATTTCTCTATTTAATAATTGTCTTTCTTGTTATATATATGATATAAGCATATATAGGAGTATATTTACAGGTCGTTAGAAGTCAAATTAAAACCACAATTTCCATCTAACCAATAAATAGTCTAACTACAACTTTGCTTATAAAATATATATCAACTATATAATAACTTAGAAAATTTGAAACCAAATAGGAAAAAAAACATATTCCAATCAACATAGGTGATTAAACATATCTTATTACACGGAAACATACAAATTTGTTCATGTTCTTAAAACATTATTGTAACAAGGTAACATGGTAACATCTTAAGATTATGTTCATATACGAGTGAGTACATATATGTATATATAAATTGATGTTAAGTAAGAAGTACTACTTTAAGTTATCTATATCAATGGCGAGTACATGTATAGATACAAAAAAAAAAAATTAAAAAAACTACATCCACTAGGAGTATATAATAATGCCTTGTAATTTTCATTTTCTATTTGGAACCGAAGATGTAAAAAAAGTGTATATATGATATATCATCATTATTATCATCAATAACCATCAACAATATCAACATGCATTTATATGAATTACAAAATATATATATATATATTTTTTTTAAATACAAATATCTGAGTTTGACATCATCATAATTATTATATGTACATGATGTAGTGTTAATTATTTATGCACATATCTAAACGACATAAGAATCGTGAGTTATATACACTATTTGTATAATAATATATACATAATAATATGCAATATGCAATATTTGTAGTTAACTATTGAGGAGGAATTTCACTTGGTCATTTATAATTCAAGGTCACATATACATAGTAAAATATGCAATTTACTTTTTAATAGTAAATGACAATTTGTGCATACGTAGGTGTAATTACAAATAAATTATATAGATAACTGATTATTTATTTTTTTCAATTTAATTAAATTAAACATGACGGTAATTTGCGATTTGATTATTAAAAAAAGAAGAAAACAGTTACTTCTTTTAGAATTGCAAAATGAAATTATACTACATATGTGATCATGCATTTCAATGCCATAGATAGCAAAGAAGCATTAGATAAACGATCCACACCGAGTGATTATATTGTCACAGTTGAACTAAGTACATTAAAATACATTTATACTAATATACATTTGCTAGAAAATATACAATAACATTCATCATTCTTGCAGTACAGTTTTTCAAGTACCAACACATATTTTTACAACTACAGTTAACCAATTAAGTATAAAATAAACGCATTTGATTAAAATTATGTACTGCATACTGTCAGTTGATTAATATTTTGACGAATTTGTGCATTTAATATTAAAACCTAATCAGTTAAATTTATTACACTTATTGCAACTGTAAACGTTTTTGTTAATATTTCAATAATTTGACATGTAAATACATCTATACTGAATATTATGAAGAAATATATTTTTAAAAAAATTAATTCTACAATAATTATTAAAATGTTGATGATAAATATTTAATGATTATATATATTATGGTGATCAAACATTTGAAGCCCACATATTTTGTATTTGTGAGTCAGTTTAATAAAAAAATTCTTAATATTAAAAATTTCGATTAAAACCAAATTTAAATGATTACTTACTCATGTAAATTCTCAAAATAGTCGCATTAATTTTTACCATTATATTTTTAATGAATTCTGAATATTGCATAAATATTGTGATATCATAAATATTGCATAAAAATATTAATATTCAATCAGTACAAGAAACTCATTATGTCACTGCATTATGATATTATTTACAGTAGGAAACCAGTAATTAAGTCATCGAAAAACCATTTACTTACATCGATTTTAAACTTCCATTGTATGATAAATTATATTTTTAAAGATGACATTTATGCTGTCCATATGGCGATTTTATGCAAACAATTACAATTTATTGTAATTAAAAATAATTTAAAATATGAGAAAATTGGAATAAAATTTTAAATTTCATAAATTGCAAATATTATTTTTATTCATATAAAGTTTGATGAAACTTTGTGAAGGTAACGTTCACAGTGATAAATTTTTCGGATCGTTCATAAGTGATCATCATTAAAAACTTTATGTGTGTATCAAATTTTCTTAATATGATCGATATTTGCTTGTGTAGTTAGTTTCGTGTAAATTTTGAACCAAATCTTAAAAACCGATGTAAGATTTGTACTGAAATTTTCTTCATTTTAATGGGCTCTCATTCAGTTTGTTATTGTAATTTTTTTTTGATATAGCATAAACATTAAAATTGTCCTGATTCTTTAAAAAGTAATTACACAATTTCCTCATAAGCTAATGATTTTTTTTTTTAAATGTTGTATATTTTGTTGTTATTATTTGAATATTTTAATTTAGTCAATTGATTTCGATTTATTTAATGTCATCTATCAAATTTTAGAAATTTTATAAATATAGAAAAATTCGTGGAATTCGAATTGAATATTGAATTCAAGAAATGATCAATATTGCTCACGTTCAATTTTTTAAAACGTATTTAAAAAGGAATCTAAAAAGTTTATTAAACATCTGCATATAGAGAGAATTAATGATAAATATTTATTTATTAAATTATTACCGAATGTTAAACATAATTTGACTGACTTTCATTTTCATGCTTATTTAAAATGTCAGTCAATTCAGGATGAAATGAAAATGATAAATTAAATGTATGTAACCCACAATATATATATATATATATATACTCGTATAATTGCATCTGCATTCAATTTATAAAATGTAATTATTTTGATGATAATTCTTTCTTAACTTCCAAATATATACGATTGTATCTGCTTTTTGCAAATTAAAATTTAAAGTTTTTCATTTTTTAAAAAAATATCATATATGTGATAACATATGAGGAGATAATGGTTATTGCCTTTAGAAAATTATAATTTAAATTTTATCATATTTATTAATTTAAACGACAAATGTGTTTAAAAATACTTTTTTTGGTTCACAATTTTCTAAATCATGGTCAAATTTTTTTAACATTTACATATTCCACTAACACCTTTTGCCAATGTTCATTCAACAACAAATTATCAATTTTAATACATTTTAATTATATACAAATTTCTTACAATTATAATTTTAGTAGATCTAAAACTAAAAATTTTTAAATATTATTCTGATATTGTATTATAAACTATTATAAACTATGCATTATGTAAACATATAAATTACTAACTATGTTATTAACAATTATCGTTAAATAATTTTTTTCAATATCACTTATTACCTTATAGGGGTATAAAAAAAGCTTTAATTTGAAAATCATTGATATAAAATTTTATTCCGCTTGAATTAATTCACTATTATAGAAAATTAGTTAGTTACTTTTAATCATAAAAGGAATCAAATTAAATACATACTGAGATCAATGTATATTTAAATGAATTGGGTTTTGGTGATCTTAGCATATAATTTTAATTAATTGATTTCAAAGTTTTATTTAAAATTTTATTTCCATTTTCAACCATATTCAAAAGCAATTCTTTTATCATTCATTACCTAAATTTATTTTGTATAGATACACAGGCTGAAATAAAAATTATTTTTATCTTATAATCTTTGTGAATTATAATTTTATTTAATCTTAATGACATATCTTTAAGCTTTAATCTTATGTATAAATCAAACATTTTAGAACTATTATTTAAATTAATTTTGAAATGTTCAATTTAGAGTGGACAGCATTTATAATATGACGATGGAATTATTTATAATATAGCAGATCAATAATGTATGTCTCAAATGTCAAATTTAATAATATTTATAATAGCCTTAAGAAATCATCAATATTAAAGATAAAAAAGGTTTTAAAATTTGCATTTAAATTGATTATTGCCAGCATCTTCATTGTCGCACAGTTCTTATCTTTTTTTTCTTGTTTTACATAAGCGAATTATATCTCTTATATAATG
>JANSTX010036542.1:0-13384 GCA_027564355.1 Penthetria funebris | reverse complement strand
GATACTTTAAGATGCTACTATCAGTTCATTTGTGTTTCAATACAGGTTAATAATATGTAATCTGAGAGTAATATCAATCAAAAGAATAATATTATAACATTGTATAGTATCCCTAAATTACACCAGTAGTGATTGGATACACATATTTGACATGAAATCTCCAATATGAACTCTAAAAGATCTATTAGTGAGAAATATTATGTGAAATATGGGGTATGAACTATACGAATAGAGCTTGTGTTGTTTTAGTGTGCTTGTCATCGATTTTCGGGTTACATCACATAAAAGTAAAGAAAGATTGTGTCACTTCATTCGCTCCCTTACGTACTATATTATAAAAATATATATAAATCTGGAATTGTGTATATGCTTCTATTAAATTACTTCTATGAAAATTGAATAGGAAAAGTATGATTTTCTTTTAGTGTGAGTAGAATATGGTTTTAGATTATAAATTTAATTTAAACTTTTGTGCAACTTACTTAAAGTGCAAGTATAATAGACAAAGGTTAGATTTTGAAAATGTATAACTTTATATTCAAATTTTAAAACAGAACACACAATACATTAATGTTAAAATAGAAACATTTTAAATTTTCAATTACCACAAAATATTCATTGTATTATTGTTCAATAATATTTTATGAATATAAATTTAAGGCAAATGAGATAAAGGCCATATCGATGATATCTTAAATCTTAAATCTTAAATTATATTAAATATTGTATTATACTACTCGTATATTATACTGACCCTGAGGTCAATAAAATATTTGGTGCTTCTTATTCTGATATAAATGAACTTGAGTCAGATACATATTTTCTATTTTTCTGACGTTTCTCATTAATAGTTTCATATTTACTTGAATTTTCACTTGTATCTGATTCTTCAGTAAATGCGTCAAAATCGTTTTCCTTTCTCTTTGATGATTTCTTATCCTTTCTGCAAAAAGGAAATAAAATAAATTAAAATTTGATAGTTAATACCTTATTTTGTTCTGATAAGTTATAAGTAAACAGGCAATTGATATTGTCCACTATGTATTTGTTTAAAATCTTCAGTATGATTCATCCTTTAACACAACTGTATTAGAAATAAGTAGTCTTTAGTCGGAGCTTTAAGAATTAATGGATGTATTCTGTATATAATTCATTATACGTCTTAAATTGAACCCACTTATATCCTGACACTTTAAACCACAAAATAGTGCTATTATATCAAGTAATGTAGCAAAATATTTGATGACCGAAAGCCAAGAGACCAATCATAGAATAATTTTTTGACAAAAAAAAAAATACTAGTAATTTATGTACCAACCAATTTTAGCATTATTTAAAATAGATGGATGCGGCTGAACATTCAAAGATTTACAACAATGTTCCTCCATTCATGAAAATATTTAATTAAAAAAAAAAAAAACGTTTAAAATACAAAAAAAAACAAAAAACAAAAAACTAAAATTATTTCATCTTTAAATTGACCTTTTATCATCTTTTGTTGAACGGTCCTTTCGATTACGTTTACATTCACGTCTTTTCCTATCACGTTTTCGATCCTCATTACTTTGGTCATCATCATTTTCATATTTTTCTTTTTTCATTTTCTTTTCAACTTTTTGAATATGTTTTTTATTATTATGTTTACGATGTATGCGATGTTTTTCATCATTTGATTTTGATGTATGTGAGCTAGCAGTTGAATAACCCGTATCTTTTCTTAAGGGTGTTTTATTATTGCTGGCATATTTCTTTTTTCTGTGATTTTGAATTTCATTATCACTTTCACCACCACAACCACCACCACCACCACCAGTAGCAGTAGCATTTCTATGAATAAAATATATATATAAACACTTACTTTTATTATATAACTACATATAATATTATATACTCGTATATGCCCATAATCATGATTTCATCCCTTAAAATGACTTATCAATAATATACATTAATTCAATATTATTGAGTATGCCTACACATATGTGTATGTACGAGTATATTATATAATAATATTATTATTAATAAAGTCACATGTTTTTTTTTTTTGCTCCCTTATTTTCCTTTAAGAAAATTTACCTTTTAGTTCTTTTCTTGTCATATTTTCCACTTGAGATAATATAAATATCATTAAATTGGTTCATTTCGTTCAACTCATTACGTCTTTGGTTTTGTTTTTGTTGTTCAAACATTTTCTTTTTTTTTTTTTTTGCTTTTCGGTTTTCCGTATGTACCACATAAAGTCTGTATAGTTGTAAAAGAATTACTAAAGTGTTTTTACCTATTAAAAGTGTATAGAGAAAAACAAAAAGATCAAGTTAAAGTTAAAGCTATCCTCAAGCCATAGCAATATAGGATATAATAGAGAAAACCATAATATTAAAAAACGGAAATATGAAAATTTCACTGAAAATGAAATGAAGATAGACAGGAAAATTGAAATTGTTATGTTTTTTTATGGAAAGAAATTAAATTTTCTATAGCAACATATTTTTTAGTAAATAATTATAATCCTGTATAATAGTAATTACAGAGAAACTGTTTGAATAAATGGAAGTAACACCTCTGAAGGAAATCTATATGCGAACGATTAATGACTTGTGATCTATAAATTGTCCTATATGTATACTTAACATGATACATTGTAGAACGCCACATAATAAAACTCTTATCAAAAGTCTTCGATATATAGATTGCTGCTACACGAATTTAATTAAGAACATTCATAATACCCTTATTGATCTCCAAAACCGACAATCGCATTGACAATCATTTATAATATTGTAAGACCTTAAATCAATACATCTGATGTAATAACTGTATGTCTGTAATTTAGAATAATTTTTGGGAATAACATAATATACACAATACATATTGAAGTTTCAGCGATAATGATACCATTATTTACCCCAATTTGAATATTTCAAGAGAGTTCATGAATTCAAAAGCTATCTAGTATGTTGAAGAAATATTTTTCCACCCATCAGCTTCAAAACATTGTTGAAATTTGTAACTTGTGAATTAAATTTAATAACTCATCAGTATTGGGAATCTATGATGAGCGTCTACAGCACTGAAATTCCTCTAGGATATATCTTTATCAACACATACACATTTGTTGTGATTATAATCGTTTGATGAGTAAGATATATTAAGTGCAAATATTAGTAAGTACGAAAAAAAACGGATTTAGTGAATAAATTGAAGGAATAAATGTAAAGTAGGTTTTAAAAAAAATTACTTAAAAATAACACTTACACGTAAAAAACACATTCATATAACTTATAATTCGATAATGTACTATTATTAAGAGTCTAAATGCTAAAAATGGAGCATCTTGTAATAAAATATTTAAAGCAATGCCCCATACATCAATACTACAACAACAACCTCCACAACATGTATTCGATCTATATAAAGAAAATATATCATCTTTAGGTATAAAAGAAAAACTAAAGATTTTCAAATGAAATTATTAATATAAAAATATTCATAAATTACTCAGGATCTTGATTAGAATTTCCACCACCACGTGGCTTTCTAGATCGTGTTGCTGACAATACAATAGTAAATTGAAGTAAACTCCATGACCATATACCTAATGTAAGAAATACTAATAATTGTTCACTTGCAATTGTATTATCTTTATAAGAATCAAAAAATTCAATAATATCAGCAGCTGTACCTAAAACCAATATTTTGAAGTACATTTAATTAATTATCCTTTGAAAAAAAAATAAATAAATAAATTACTATCCAATTTACCAATATAAACAAGTAATAATTGACTTAATTGATCTCGTGTTAAATCACCCTTTGGTAACATCCATCTTCCGACAATTAAAATTAGCATTAAAAATTGTTCAATTAATGTTATCCATGTACTTGGATCAACTTGAATGTCTGGTAATTTTATTTGAACACCCAATAATTTATCTAATTTCTTAAGATCAGCTTCAATTGCTGTTAAATTCAAATTTCCAGTTTCTTTTTCAAATCTAACACGACGTTCAATTTTATCTAATTCTAATAGCCATATTGCTGGTACAACACTAATTAAATATAGGAACACAGATGGACAAAACCTATTAAAATTAAATTTAAAAAAAAAATTATTAGTTTTTTTTTTCTAACATTTTTAAACTATATTGTAAAATAATATTAACCAAGGAACAAGGTAAAGAATATAGAATGGCGTTCGACTATCAGCAAGGTTACTAAAACCGAAATTTAAATCCATAAGGTGTCAATGTAAACGCGATTGGTGGAAAAAAAAAACGTTTTCACAAACAAACTAGGCAATCAGGGATTTATTCACCACGCGATAAAAAAATGATGTAAGATTTAAGTTAAAAACACTTTATATTTTCTATATTGTAATTATTAAACCTTGAAGAAGCATTGAAGAAGCATTAAATTATTAAACTTTGATGAAGCATTGAGTAATCTGGATAACAGTCAGCCATTCCAGTCGTCACCAATATATTGTATATTAGACACTGACGATTTTAAAATCAGAAATTAAAATTAATTTTACTTGATAGTAATAAAAATGCTAAATTTATTTAATTCAAGTGCTATAATATAATTTAACATGAAAATTGTCAAATGATTTGAAAAGGAACATTTTTCAAAATCACATAATAAAGGAAACTATTTGTGAAATACAATTATCTATTCATTCTGAAAAAATAAGCTTTAATATTGTCAAATTACTCGTACATTGCAGAATTTCTGTGCTTATAGAAATGTGCAATCATTCATTAGAAAATATAAATTTTATTTGTAACATAAATTTAATTCAAGTAGCGTAAAATAAATGTACATCTTGTCTGGAATTTTTAAATTTTTTTAAAAATTTACTAATTATCACGCACAAAAGTTATTGTAAGCAGCTTCCAGGATTCATTGGAGGGCGAATACAGTGGGCACATGGTAATTGCTATTAGCTTAACAATCTGAAGCTGGTTAATGACTTAAAATGTAATAATAAAATAAAATGTGATAAGCTGAAGTTACTCTCAGTTATCGTAAATTATCTTAGCTAAAATCGAATATTTATTGAATAATGTTGCAAACAAGATTTATTAGTTTGCCTTTAAATCATTAAATAGGTATCTATGTTTTAATTTCTCAACTTTGACAATCATCAACATTTTACCATATTTAAAATAATTACAGAATTATCCAACAAAAACAAAATTCGTCAAAGTTATCATGAATTTAATATTTATTTTGTCATACCAACACACAACTGAGTGAAAGCTTATAGGTACTAAATGACATATATATTAATGAAATAAGTGTAATCGATATATATTAACATATTTAATAAATTAAATACAGTAAATGGATTGATGAAATAATTATGATATACAAGATAAATAATATGAACCAGTTCGATTTTGTTTAGCCGTCATTTTTATTTCGCCACAATTTTTATTTCGCCTTTATTTTTGTTTGGCTGCCATTTTTGTTTGTCCGCCATTTTTATTTGACGGACATTTGTCAGTTAACATTTGACAGTCGTAGAGAGTAGTCGATAACAAATTATTATAGACGATGCAACAAACGTGACATGTTGTAAACATTTCTTGTACGTGGATTGAAGAAATTGGGTCAACACTAGAAGTCTGCGAAAATGTTATAGAAAATATGCTTGAAAGAAACGACGCGGTCATAGGCGGGCACTTGAACAACATCATATATAAAATTATTTTATTAGAGCAATTTATCAATCAAATTATATAGTTGTGTTTCTTAATGGTTATTTTAAAAGAAAAACATCGACCTGTTATTTATAAATGGAATACATTTTGGAATATTTCCACAAAACTAATTGTGATTAAAGCAATTAAATGACAAATCTACATTAATATTTGTTATAGTTTCACTTTGATAATTGATCTATAAACTAAAGCTTATAATGGCACAAAGTGTTAACTAATGATATTCGATTCTACATCTGAATAATTCAATACAGAGTGATGTATATTTTTTCAGTTATCTACAGTTGATTGGTGAGATATTTTTTTACTCAGCATAAAAATATGGTACCCTGTTTTTCAGTCGATGGTTTCTGACAGGGATTGTCATATGTTGTGATCATGTTTCTGATAAAACTACGTGCAGGCAAAAATTACTTGAGTAATCCTTGTATTGAATACTTTATCATAATATAGAAAATATATGTATATATATGGTACTATATTAAACAATTCTAATGGTAGTTACCACTCATCACTAGGATGTAGGATTCTTAAGAATAACATTTCTAACAACATATTTCCTTTAATTATAATAATTTATATTCCATTTAATCTCGGATTCAATTATTCAAAATGAAATACACGCTTTAAATAGAAGGTTATTTTTAATAACTGTGTCATAATAAAAACCATATATAGTTCCTACTCTGGGCAACAAATTATATTAAATTCAATTAAAAGAAAATGCATTCATCACTGTAAATGTCATCTTTTATTGATAGATTTTAAAAGCTAAACATAAAGAAAATGTATTTTATTACCGACTATACAATGAAGCATATTTTCCAATTATAATGGAAATATTATATTATTATTACTGTTTTCTATTTATAAAAGTCTTAAGTACTCATAGGTAATCTTGGAAAATTATTCAGAATACAATTTTTATAGTGGTTTTCTTTTACTAAAAAAAATGTGAATCCTGTTTTTACACCTTTTTACTGCCATTTATTTTTTATGTTTATTTTAATAGATGCATATATTTGATTAAATTATTTCTCCAGCAGTAAAAGCTATGTAGTTGTCTGCAATAAAGGAAACTTTATATATTTTATACATAATAATTTTTGCATATGTTAAATTATTAACTAACAAAGATTTTAGGATTAAAAATATAACTTTTTCAACATATTCGTAGTATATCGCATGAAGGTAATTAGTGCATATTTAAAAAAAACTAACGATCATTTTACATATCTAAAATTTGATGTTCAGATCCTATATGTTGTACCACTATGCTGATTCTATGTTATCACAACTAAATTGACTTTTTGTATAATTCATTATCATGGTTTGAATATATCATATAAAAGAGTGTATACGTTTTTAATATGGACATTATTTATTACGACATGAATGATATGCACCGACCACTATAATATTTTAAATTACACGTGATCAAATTCTACTAGGCAAATTTAATAAACTTAAAATATGCAAAGAAAATCCCTATGAATAAATTACATGTGAAAAAATTTATTGAATAAATGTAAATTTTACAAAACCGTAATTTCACTCCAATATTTATACTCGAATATCAGTAAATCATCCTTATCGTGGTGTTTACATTCATCCTCATAGTACATAGTTGTAATGTTGTATATATCAGCATTACAACGTTAATTTTCTGTTTCTTATTGGAAATAGATACATTATCACTATCTTTTTAGCCTTGAGTTACGGCGGATACCGTGCGGACGGTACACTCAAATTACTACTCTCTAACTTTTACTGTTTGCAAGATAATCTATATTTTGTTAATTTGAATTTAATGTAGGACAAATTTCCAGCGTTTATTGAAAAAAAAGAAAAAATATTTGGGCTATTGAATGTGGAATAAAAAAAAATCAACTTCCATAAAGGCTGGAATCTTAATTTTATAAAATTTGAAACTTTATGTGATACGATGAAAAGAAAAATTTACTCACCCTAATCCATTTTACAGACAGTTAAACCTTGAATTTCTTTGATTATGCAATGAATTTTACAGTTTTTATATATGTATATAAATTTGTTTGAAACATTTGTTTTGAATTTCTTGAGATCAAAATATTGACCATGACACCAGTCGACTTATATAATAGTTACGATTACGATGCATTGAACTCTCGTCTGCATAACTGTTGGGTTATAGGATAAAAAAGAACCATAAGAAAAATATCTACATTAAGCTTGAAGAAAGAAATAAATACCGCAAAAGAACAATTTCGATAATAACGTACCATGCAAAACTCGACCCAAAAGCCATAAATATATCGAGCGCAAGCACCTTAGTTTCATCGAACATGTATGTAAAATTCTACTTCAAATTTCGGTTAGATGAATCATAATATCTCCAGTTAATGTTCTAAACAGAAAACCGTATTGACGATTGTGCAGAATAATCCCGATTATTTTAGGAAAATTATACAATTTGGTAATATATTGGAAACTGAACTTCAAAATAAAGTTTAATAGTGCGATGATCAAATTAGGAGCAAAGGAACAGTTCTTTTTAACTGGTCTTAAGAAAATATTGTATATAAAATCAAATAAAAAGATAGTTTGATGTCAAGTATTTATTAGAATCAAACTATCGTCGATAGGAAGCATATAGCAAATAAATAAATCACAGTATAATTAATGAAACATTGATGAAATTATAAGTGCAGACATTATTATTAGAATGGGTTTCTATGTATAGACAATTACTAGTTTATATGATGCGAGATTGAATAAACTTTTGTTAAGTTCTTCAATTATATATACAAAACCAGAATGTTATGTTTAAAAAATGCATTTGTCAAATTGTGCTAAAATTTGGAGTGTCAAACACCCAAATGTGGCATATAGTGTTAGATTTCTTTGCAATTAACGCAATATGCTTAATTGTGATTCATAAATCGCATACTTTTTATTACTCTTTTTTAATACACAACATGCTTTTTATTCTTACTATTTTGAGAATGTATTTGTTATCAATACAAACATTTGTTTATATTCTTTATCAAGGTTTAGTTTTTTTCTGGTATAATTTTATAACATTATTATAATAATTATACCATTTTTCCAATTATACATACTTTACTACGCATACTTTTTACTTTCGCATTAAATACGTGATCTGTATATAAGATACTTTTAATTTGTCCCTCGTTAAACACAATTTGGATTTTATTCTTATTGGTTCGACTATAAAACAGACCCTAGAGCAACAAATTTGATGACTAGCAGTTGTTATATCTTATTTTTGACTTTGCGATTTATCACTGGTAATTTGTTCAAGATACTTGTCAGTACTATAATAGCCTAGATATAAAAATAGAAATGTTATAAATTTAAAAAAAAAAACTATATAGGAAGCGTTAGGGATACTGCAATATTTGGTCTGGTGATGATAAATTTAAAGAATTCTATACTAATGAAACTCAGTAAATAATATATATGATAACTTTATTTAATAATTTCCATTTTAATTTCAAAATCCATTACGTTGATTTGGATGATATTTATAGTTATATTGATTATACAATGGATTTATTGGCAGTATATTTTGACTGTATAGTTGATTTGGTGCTAAAACTTGATGACTAGTATATGAACGATAGCGTACATCACTTACTATTGCAGCTTCACGAGTTTCAACATCATTATCTTTCCCAATTGTATTGCATTCAGCATCAACAATACCATCAACAGATTTTGATTCAATATTAATTGCATTCATTCCAATTAGAATGATGCACATAATATTTAAAAATGATGACATTATATAGTACATTTAGAGGAAAATATTCTGAAAATATAAAACGATTACAAATTGAGAATCAACAAAGATTTTAATTTTGATTACATTAATTTCTGAATTGACAATTTCAGCAACAATAATTTAACTAAACTTGAAATTAACTTATTATAAACTAAAGTTAAAATTTTATTGTTTTAATATTATTTTAATTGTAACTATTGCACACAAATTCGTAAATAACTTTATACTTACTTTCTGCAACAAAATAGCACCCTTTTTTTACAACTTAAAAAATTATCCCATAAAATCAATTAACTATGGATTAACTATGGTTATCGTGCAAAAAAATTGATTATATTTTTATTTTTGATTCAATTATCCATAGTCAAATGAAATAAGTTTCAGATTAACCGTGACTATCGACAATTAATTGATTTAAACCAGATTTTGCATCAATAAATTAATATAAAATATGCAATTTATGCATTTACATAAATAGTCACTTGCATGCAGTAATTTCATATTATTTTCCAAAATGTTGTTAATCAAAGCAGTTGGCCTCGTATTTTTTATTTCAATAATAATATTTTGTGGAGCCACAACGTATTGTGGTAAATCAGAAGAATCATCAAAAGGAATAGACTTGATGGACAAACCAGTTAGAAGAATTGCTGGAACTATTGTTAAGACGTTAATTGATGGTAAAAGAAAAACTGTATAAATATAAAATTAAATTAATACAAGAATTGTTATTATATAGGAACTATTTTGTGTGACGGTTATATATGTCCAAGGAAAACAGCTAGATGTGTTGTTGATAAAAAATCATCTCATGATTTAATACTTCTACGTCATACAAGAACATGTTTAGATGGAAATGGTAATTTTTACGTATAATTAAGAATATTTGTGAATACTATATTAATATAATTATTGCGTTATATCAATAAGATTCAATTATCATTATATTATCATAAAACTCATCAAGTTCTTCCACTTAAGGTGATCAATTCAATGTTACAAAAAATATCAGAATACGATGTGTTTCCAATGCGATTTTGTTGCATTGTAATTCCTTTCTCTCTAGCATACTTGAATAAAACATATTCATAGTAAATGCAGTTTAACATAATGTGCAGAATGGTTGACTTAAATGAAGCTACTCTATAATTTCATTAAGACCAGATAAGTTCACAAGTTGCTCCAATCGGTATTCCCTTTGGCGTTGCATTTTCATCTTTAATCTTACAGTAATCCCAAAAGTAATAATTTGATTTACATACAATTAACATTGTAATGTCCACTTGCTTTATTGGATTTCTTTAAGGATTGTAATTCGATGCTAAAATTATCCATTAAATTAAATAAGTCGTTTACCATTTTCAACAGCTTTTCACAATTTTCATCCTATTAGTTGATTATTTTCAGAAATTAATATTTGAGACTTTCATATATAACACTATACAGGAAGGTGTTTGCAATCTGGATTAAATCATATTCATAAATAAATCATAATTCACTTTTCTCAATTAAGTCTATTTAATTAAATATTTAAAATGCCTATTTCATTTATATTAAATTTTATGAAATATATATTTTATATAGGTCATGTTGTTAGTTCAGTAAATGGCATTACTGAGAATCCAATACATGGTGTTAATATAAACTATCATATTGAACAAGGTGTTGATGGAACCGAAATGGAAGTTACTGGTGATGCTACTAGTTATTATCCAAAAAATATTGTAAAACCAACTGTTTTTGTTGGTTAATCATTAAACAATATTTAATATGTTAATATAAATGATAAATTAAAAATAAATGACAGAATAGTCTGTTTTTATCAAACTATATATAGTATATCATTTCATAGCCTTACACTATCTAGAATCTCATTGAAATTTATCATACTCACGGTAACGAATGGAAATGACCAAATATTCAGTTAAAGACTGGTAGGTATTTCAAAAGAATCGTAATAGTAGATAGATACCGTGTTTGCTTTTCTTCTATTCCGAAATACACTGAGTTCATGATATATTGAGTC
Source organism: Penthetria funebris (assembly GCA_027564355.1). Taxonomy (NCBI): domain Eukaryota; kingdom Metazoa; phylum Arthropoda; class Insecta; order Diptera; family Pleciidae; genus Penthetria; species Penthetria funebris. The sequence goes on along the minus strand of JANSTX010036542.1, from coordinate 1,845 downwards.
TATATATGAAACCGTCTATGAGAAACTTTTATTTCACCCAAAAAGAATACCTGCTTAAAATTATGCTTTTCAATTATCGATATTCAAAGTAAAGGAAATGCATTGCTTTCATCAAATTTGGAAAACTTGTATTAGGAATCCATAATTTTAGAACAATCATTTTTATAAATATGTAGTCAAAGACTAATGGTTAGGTATTCGAAAAGTATCGTAGTAGTGGTATGATACAATTTGCTTGGTTACTATTCCCAAAGACACTATGTCTATATAATCTGATATATTTTTTCCCACGTCTATATATATAAAGATATGATCTCGTGTTACTTACTGATATTCAAAATAAAGGAAATAGGCAGTGCTTTTAATAAAATTAATAAACATGTATCAGGAACCCATCATTCTTCGCAGTATTTTTTATAAATAAAAAGTCAAAGACTGTTAGGTATTTATAAAGAATCGTAGTAGTACAATGTACATAGTAGTACAATGTACATGATTTTTTTCTATTGAGTTTATATGTGAAACCATCCACAAGATATTTTATTTCGCCCAGAAATTATACCAGCTTAAAATTATGCTTTCCAGTTACTAATAATATTCAAAATAAAGGAAAAATCAGCTTTGATTTTAACAAAATTGGAAGATTTATATCAGGAATTCATAATATTATAACGATATTCTTTATGAGAATAATAGTCTACCTAATCTATATCTCTAATCGTCAAATTTATTCCATAATAAGTATAGCTGCTTAAAATATATATTTTTATTTCGCCCAAAAAGTATACCCACTCAAAATTATGCTCTTCTGTTACCGATATTCAAAATAAATTCTTTTATCAAATTTGGAAAACTTGTATCAGCAACCTATAATTCTATATCGGTATTCTTTTATGAATATTACAGTCATAGACTAGATATTTGAATTTAAAGTTTACTGATATTCAAAATAATGGAAACCAATTTAGAAAACGTGTATCAGAAACCCATAATTTTTGGCCTTTTTTTTTATAAGCATACCACCTAGTATATGTTGTAGTATTGTTTTTTTTTTTGCAACCAGTCGACAAACACTATATTAGTGCCATCTTTTTAACCTCGATCACACATCATATACCGTGATCGAGTTATCGGTGACACCGCCGTAGAGGTAAAGATTGTTTGAAAAGTAACAAACAACACATCGTGTCACAAATCCAAGTGTTTACCAATAGATGACTGAAAAATATATACTTAAAATTTTTAATAGAGGAGGATAGAAAAACTTATTGAGACAATTATGACCTTGAAAATTCGTTCCAAGTGCTTATCTTGAATCTTATCACCCGAAAAAGTTGAATTGGATGAGATGATTTGTTGATGATAATCTATAATATATCTTGAATTATACGCACTTGACCTAAATTTTTATTTTTAGTAGTAGTCCTTGGCGCTATACGTTATAGTATCAAATGTGGATGATAGAGTGAAGTGAATATGCTCCCCGGTGTGTAGTAAAGTTTGAAATAATTATGTGTTCCTTAGTCAGATATATAATTGTACAAATAAATAAAATCAAAATACGCATATGTTTACTATAACGTTGTTATTTTCCAATCAATTCCTTTGGTATGGCAAAATATTTTGCACTGTTTGACATTAACCCAAATAATAATTCCAATATAAATGAGGTTTTTTGTTATTGATGTTTATATACTGTATTGTGTTGTAACTGCTAAAAGCATCAATAAGTTTACGACACAAACAATTTCCTGTTTCCTGTATTTCAATAAAATCACTGATATGCTTTAAGCTATATATTTTGATAAGTATATAAAGGTAAGCTAAGCTATATTAACATTATAT